>VXBJ01006753.1:1492505-1513252 GCA_013400055.1 Nycticryphes semicollaris
GGAGGGGGGCGGGAACTGAAAAAACATGTTTCCTCTGCACCAGTTGTGTCTTGTCAACAGCACTGCCATGGTTATCACTGCAGGCTTCAATTTTAATGGTTTTTGTGCACTTTTTGACCCTCTGCTGAGTTTATTTGTTTGGGTTTTTTTAATCTCTGCTGAAATATTTGATGATCCTATAGGGCTTTTCTTTCCTCAAGCAGAGTCTACTCTCACCTAGAACATTTTGGAAAAGTGATTTTTGTCTTGCCTTTTTCTGCACATGCAGCCTTCTCACACTTCTCATCACCTCCTTCCCATCCCAAGAGCTTTGTAATGCAATTGCAGTATAAAACAAGCATGACGAAGTATAGAGAGGTAAGAGCTGCTTAAAGCCACGCAGGCACAGGAGGGAGAGTGCAGCAGGTTACTGTATTACTGCACCTGTTTCACATGCCAGATAACTGAGTATCAATTCACAGAAGTTAAAAGAACTATTGTGAGTTCTCTTTTTCTCTTCTGAGTGTGTCCATGGTGGCAGCTATTGGGACAGTACCAGTAAATAAATACTGAAAAAAGTACTACCGGGAAAAAAAAACAAAAACCAACAAGAACCCCCCAAAAAGATAACCCACATTTCTGCTTTTAACTTCTGGACCATGCATCAAAACTTCCCCATCTCCAGTGCTTAAAATTGATGACAATTTTGTAATTCTTACTGATTTCTCCAACTCCAAGTCAATGGTGAATACAAATATTTGGGTTTGCACTCCCAGTCTTGAGGACTGATCACACTCCTGGGCTATCTAAGCTAGCAAAGCTTGAAGTGTAACATCTACTTGCCACAACAAACTACAGGCAGATCTGTTTTAAAACTCCATGGAAATATTGTAGACAATATTTCCCCAACTGCACTCAAGTTAGCTATGAATCTGAACTATTAACTAAGGCAATATTAGCATACGTGTAGCAGAGCAGCTATTGGCACCACCAGTCTGCCCGGGCCACACTGCAGATACTCTCAAAAGACTGCAAACACACAGGACCAGCTCCCTGAAGCAACTGGAAGTGCTGCTGTCCCATGAATGGGATTAAGCATAAGCAGTTGTAGATGGGGCAGGAGGGGGAAGCAAACAAAAAACCCCCTTGTTTTTGAAGACAGAATCCTAAGAAAGAGCAGTAAAGGTCCCAGAACTGCATCACTTTGGTAATTTAGCCAGAAGGTGCCATAAATAAGGTCTGGAGGCCAGGATATATTAAGGAGGCACGAAGATAGTTTACCCAGGGATAGAGATGGTAATCTCTGCTCAGCTGCAAAGGGCTGCAGCTGTTGAATAATTGCTTCAATGCCAGTGGTTTCAGAGACAGCTTATCAGCCTGGCCTGGCCTGCCCTTGGAGTGGGAGGTTAAGGCCCAGGGACAGAGACAAATTTAGAGGGACAAAGAAATGATAAGTAGAAGGAAGAGGAAGGCCCCTGTTTTCTTCTCATTACACTTCCAGTTTAGGGAGATAAGGGTCCTTCCCTTTGTTTTGGAGCAATAAAAGGGAAGTGGATTAGCTGTGTCGACCAGGATTTTTCCTTGTGGACCCAGAGGGAGCTAGAAGCAGAAAGCTTGGGACATTTGACTCCCTTCCTGATGTCTGATTACTGCTGTGATGTTGGTGATACCAACTGTCTGAGAGGCAAGAAAAGCCTCTTCCAAATGGGGATTCACCCCAATGTAGCTACTCCCTATTTAACCCGAAAAAATCATTGGTTTCTATCACTTTTGCCTGGATAGGATGGGCATTTTTTAGCAAGAAATAGCATAGATTTATTATCTGGGGCACAGCAGAGAACTGATGCCACTCTACAGCTTCCAGATAGCAATAAAGCTATGTCCAGCAAGGAGTCCAACTGTGTCTGAAAGAAGCTCTTGAGGTCATTAAAAGTCAAAAAGCCTTTTAAAGCTGCACCCAACAGCTGTGAAACAGAA
This sequence comes from Nycticryphes semicollaris, assembly GCA_013400055.1. Classification (NCBI taxonomy): domain Eukaryota; kingdom Metazoa; phylum Chordata; class Aves; order Charadriiformes; family Rostratulidae; genus Nycticryphes; species Nycticryphes semicollaris. The sequence goes on from VXBJ01006753.1 coordinate 1,494,462, forward strand.
GGCAGGCAGGTGGGAAGAGGGAACCCAAGAGCACTGATGAAGACATCAACTCTCCTTTGCGTACAAGAGGAAAATATACATTGGTGTACTGTGCTGACAGAGCATTACTGTACTTAGAAAGTAACTTTGTAGTGGATTCTCCTCTCTTGGCAGCAGGACTGCACCCAGCTTCTGAGCTGAGAAGTTGTGCAGTGATGGGAGGCTCTTGCCTGCAGGGCACAGGGAGCAGGCAGCCCACATGCCCTCACCCCAGCACCTCCCACCGTGCTTCACCCCTGGGAAGAACCCTGCAGAGGGTACAGTGGACACCTTAGAACAACATTTTTTAGTTATTATCCATGATTGCACTAAATTTTGTCAGACTGTACAGCACAGTGATGATGTCACTTCTTAAACCATGGTTTAGCATAATTCTTAGGTGCCTTGATAAGTCTCATTGAACTCACAGGAAATTAAGCAGATGATTATCTAATCAAGAGCACAAACAGCAATAATTTTCCCTTATCTACCCATCAGCGTAAGATCTCAAAGCGATTTACAGAATGAGTAAATCAAGACACGTCACTAATCTCCAAGGCATGGTATTGTGGCCATTTTACAGGTAGGGAAACCAAGGCATGGTGTTTCCAGGGAAAGAAAAGCTTTCCCATTAATGCTGTTAATAGACTCATTGAAACCAAGGCAACAACTGCTGAAGTTGGAAGATTTATCTCATGAATGAGGGGACTAGAGATGGTCCCAAAATTCTGCATCAGATGACAGATGAAAGCATGGATCAGATAGAAAAAAACCTCAGGAGCTTTGCACCTAAAAGCTTGGTGCAACGGCAGGTCTGCCTCTTACAGGCACCTACAGAAAGTTGCTCTCTCTTTATGAATAGGCACATATTCAGAGGTTCCTCTCTGAAATTCATTCTTACATTGCACTGTTGACTTACCAGCCCTCTGAGGCAAGGGAGGGGTGATGGATTCATATTAATGTGCATCCTGGGAAGCAAGCACATCCCCAGGGGAGCAGCATGATTCATTTTTAATGATACTTCCCTGAGTTGGTAGGCCCCATAAGCCAAGAGTTACAAGCCTTGAAAGTCATCATCACTGACTGAGCTGTTGTTGGTGAAGGAGGGTTTCCAGCCCAAGTGGGAGTCATTACAGCAGAAGGATCATTTTAAACTAAGTGACAAGAATATATTAAGGGAAGGAAAATTACACTTTTCAACAACTGAAGAAAAGAAAAAACCACTTCCTGCCAGAAATTCTGATTCAGAAACAAGACAAGGAAGCAAATTGCTTCCCCCTGTCTACGCTGCATGGAGCAAACCTACACACGTAGGTCAGAGGCCTAGCAAGAGCCTGAGGCTAAACTAATTATTGTGATTTGCTCGTCTTTTGTAATTAATCTAGGAAAGGCTTAAGGCTGTTAGCAGCTTTAAAGAAGTAAATCTGAAGGACCAATTAATTAAAAACAGCAGTGCTTAATGAGGACCTTTTGGTTCTCTCATGTTGATTGTTATATTTGTTGAAAGTTAAGTTTCCGCTGTCTGTCAGATCTTGTCTGGTCTTGTAAAATAGATCTTCTTACTTGGTGCTTAACCACTTGACACTGGAACAAAAGCTTTCGATTACAAAGCAATTTGTGGGGATTATAATGGAATGAGCTACACCCACACTCCCTGATTTAACAATCAATTTGGAGCAATGTTCAGTTCAACCAAGAATCCTTAAGAACCCTGAAACTACTATTTGGATCTTCTGGTTCCTACCCTTCAGGCAGAGCCCACAGGTGTTAATCACAGAGGTAGGTTGAAGCCTCAAATCTTTTTAAAACAAAAATACAGATGCACTTTTCCTTACTCAGTCTTGTCATAAATTGGCAATTAAGCACCCATCTGTCTCCACATTTTCTGTACAAGCATAAATCTAGTGTAAACCAAGAGAATTATGGCTTGCTCTAACCCAGAAGGGAAATTCAGCTGAGCACCACAGAGAAACCGCCATGACCTTACCTTCTTACCCCAAACACACCACAGTTAACAGTCAAACTGTGTCCTGAAAGTAAGCTCGCACCCCTGCGTCTGCTGTCAAGTGTCCTTCCTCTGCTGTAAAATGCAGGGAGGTGCTGGAGACACATGGGGGACGCTATGGAGGTCATGGTCAGCAGCTGAGAGAATTGACCAATTCTGTTTCTGCTGCATTCTTAGACCTGGTATTTTTAGGACATCTTAGGCAACTTTCTTATACAAGTGGCAAAAGGCTTTTTGATGCTTTAGTTTATTTAATCAGGGGGGAAAAATATTTACCCCAGGAAAATCCATTTCTGTTAGGCAGGACTATGAACTAAGTCCTAACAACAGAGCTCTGCCACAGGGAAAAACCTTAACCAACACGTTATCTAAAGATCCTGAGCATCTTACAGAGAAAAACAATATTACTCATCAAGCGAATGAAGCATCTGTTATTGGCAAGGACTAGGACTCTCTGCCTGTTTGCTGTCCTTACACAAGACATGCAAAAGCCCGGTGTGGAAGAGAGAGACTAGGAAAGGAGGAAACAAGTATGAAAGGAATAAAGACCAGATTACTAATTTAGCCCCAGAAACAGCCTTTTGTGAACAAAATTGGACTATTTTGCTTGGCAAGATAGAGGAAACTTATCCTTGATATTCTCTTTCAGACACCTTCTCTGTCATCTGTCCCCACAGCTAGTATTTTTCACATGCAGCAAATTAATTTCACATTCTCAGCAGGCATCCCTTTTAGAGACCAGCCAACTTCCTGATATTTTGTGTTCGGTTTTTATATCAGCAGATCTATTTTAAATAAAAAACTATGTGTTTTACAAAACATGAGTGCCAGTAACACAGAGGAAGAATGTGACATTTTTCTCCCCGGGATATTTTGACTGACACATGAAAAAGTCTATAATCTTACATAGGCTCAAGCTGCTCATGTTGACATCCAAATGTTTGGTGAAAAAGAGCTTGATTCCCTTCCACGAAAGGTGTAGGCTTCTGATTTAGTCTCTCCATCCCAGAAAAAAAAAAGCCTCATAACTGACCTCAAGTTCTTTCTCAAGGTATTTTATTTTATTCACTTGTCACAAATGCAGCTGGTGAATTGTCTTCCCATTGCTTAACTGAGTCTCCACACAATATCTTGCTTATTTTCATCACATTCTCACACTACTAGGTGCTCATGCAAGCCAGCTGAGCCTGTCCCAAAAGCCATCTCAACTCATCACTCACCTTGATGGAAACGCTCCCTAGCTTTTGTAATTACTTGATCCTTAGCTCCATAGTCTCCATAAAAGCTCCACAGCTGTAATCCCTCACTATGCACAGAGATCAACCACCCTCCTGGAGAATCAGTCACTCCCTACAGGAAGGAAGCATTATTTCTTGTATCCTTAGGTACTCTAGTGAAAGCACTCCAACACCAAGAGAAAAAACATCCCCTGAGGTTTTTTTCTCCCTGAACACCACAGTGGAAACTCCATGAGTTTTGAGTCATCATTTTGGACTGATTGTTTCAGCAGTGGCTGGGAGAAATGGAGGCTGAATGGGAATTCACCCCCAGCACCTGCAGGACATGGAAAACCTGCTGAAACTGGGTCTTAATGAACAGAGGTCCTTAAAATCAGGTCTACCTCCCATCAACGTGCAAGTAGACATGTTACCAGTCTGAACAAGTAGCTAATCTCTCTAGGATAACGAATGAACACAGATTTCAGAGTGACCTTGTGCACACGTGTCAGCATTTGTGAGTTAAGTTTATGGCTAAGCCATATCAGGAATTAATACATGAAAGTGAAAGGACTTATTTTGCAGTGTAGATACAGGTCATCTGTCCATACTTCAGACTAGGTTCACATGCCTCTAAGCTTTGGGGTTGGGAAAGCTGGCAGTTTACTGCTGCATTCATGGACTCAAAACACTGGCTGCATACCTGTGCCAGCAGGTGTTAATAAGCTCATACTTCACTTCTGAGCCACACAGAAATTTAGGTAACACTGTGGGAGAGGGACATTTATTTCTGGTTCTTCCAGATATAGAGAACTTTACTGAAGGGGCTGATGTAGGGGGGAAATACACCTCTTCTGATCCATTGGGGTGCAGGTACCTGCCACCAGCTGGGGCTTAGATTTGGTGTTTAGACATCAGTAAGCCAATTCTGGAAAACTGTGGAGCTAGAAGAGATTGCTACAGAGTCACAGCAGGACTAGTGCTTGAAAGGATCAGGGCCCTAGGATTAAACTCTGAGCCTCTCATGGTCACTTAGCTGTGGTTAACCCCGAATTTTGATTTAGTTTACTGTAAGAAAAAAAAACAAAAAAAAACACAAACACACCAAAACAAAGGGAGGGTGAAGGGAGAAAGATCCTTTACTACCGAGCTGTAGAGAAACATAGCTACATAGCTAGCCCAAAGAATGAGGCTGACAAAACCACCCTGTTGTTATTTAATGTTAGTACGAGCACAGGTGGGTATTGCTGGACCCAACCAGCCTGAGAACTGCAAGGGCTGGATGTTTATATGTGCTCTGGGATGTGCTCCTTGCAGAGTTCCTGGTTTGAGAAAGAAAATATTTACGTATGATCTTTCCCCTGGTTAACTCTGTGCCTGAAGCCCAGTGCTGCAGGGCTTGGCTCTCACCCAGGCAGGCACCCATGGAGCCATCCCCACACCATGGCCAGGCCCAGGCAGGACCCCCAGAGCCACCTTGCTCCAGACCCTATGTCTTTGTCCACCCCCTCAGACAACAAGAGCAAACACAACCTGCCACAGAGCAGATAAATGCACAGGGGTGAAGCCAACAATTTTCATCTGTTGATTTTAAACAACAAAGCAGGCTGAATGCCTCCACCACAACACAAACAGGAGCCCTGCCCTTTCTTTTAGCTTCACTTTCCAACAGAGACATGAATTTTTTCAGCTCAGAGGGGGAGCATGAGCTATTTAGCTGAGCACTAAAAATTAAAGTCACTTTAAGATACTTTTCCTCTTGGCATAAGGTTTTCCAGATCCCAGTTTCCAGCAGATCTCAGCATGGTGCTGTCAGCAGCTTTGCATACACACACACACCAGCCTCAAAAGCCTGCGGAGAAGCATTTTAGACACCAGTGCCTGCTGAAGCCTGTTGTGAGGGTAAAAGGGACTGAAGGACTGGGGTGTGCAGCACTGACCTTGCCACTACATCACACATGGCTCCCCATGGCTGTGACCACCACGAGCCCGGACATGGCTGCAGACCCCTGAGGAGCATTTTAAGGGAAATGGGCTGAAGAACCATCTGTGAAAACCAAACCCTTCCTCTCATTTAAGAAAAGAGATCAGGAAGATCGCAGTTTAGCCATTGGCTGGCTTCGATCTTCTCTCTTTCAACTGTTCAAGCTGAAGATCCCAAGCAGGCAAGTTCAACCACTGCAGTACTTTATAATGCTGCCGTGATTGTTTCCCCTTCTGTTTTCTTGCAGTATAGGGAAAAAGCAACATATCTAGGCCCACATGGATCCACAAAAATATTGGAACACCTTGTCCCCATTTATTTCACCTGTGTAACCAAAATCATTTAGGATTACAGTCACACCTGCAGGTGAGACCTATAACTGTCCCAGTTATTTCCTAAGAAATGGTGTCCCCCACCTTGTGAGCAAGACCTGGGGAACCTGCTTGACAGCCAGGATGAGCCTGTACTTAAAGCTCTGGATTCTGCCTTTATTTACCTTTATAGCACCACAGGGCATCATGTTGCCCAGGAATAAGGTGATATTTTCTCCACTTCAGAAGTTCAGGTAACTTAATTTAACTTAGTAACAAGGAGATAAGTGACCCCTATGGAGAAATCCCTTCCCCTCAAAACCCAGCTTTACCACATACCAGTTTGTCTCCCCAACAGCTGTGCCAACGTTTTGTGTGTCTGTGCAGTGAACTAGTTAATCAAGCTAATCCATGATAAACTGTACAGACAATTTTGGAGCCTCCCAAGCATGAATGCAAGACAAACAGAAGGCTGGCAAGGTGAAAAATCACTCTGGCTAGATGGCTTAACAGCTCCTGTCCACAGTGACTGGGAAGGGAACAAAAGAACCTGGACCAGAAAGATTAATTTCTTGTTTGTTTAGTTCAACTTGATACTGACCATGACAGCATCTGGCTGCTTTTAAACAGAGGAGTCAGAAGTGCATATTTGATTAGCTGAGTATTATCTCTCCGGATCTGGACCTCAGAAACTCTCTAGGATGGAGATTTTTGCATATGGGAATTAGGGAATCCAGTGGTTACTGGAAATATTGATCTCAGAATCCATGCAAACCAGAATGTCTGGAAAACAGCGTATCTAATGTTTGTTCTTCCCATAATTCAAAGTATATAAAAATCTAGTTAAATATTCAGGAAAGGAACATCTAAGTGTTGTCTGTCTTACGCAGGACAAGAACACTTGCCTGGAAGCAATCAGAAGATGCTTGATAACCTGTTTGCAGCTATGTCACTAGTGACCTATTAGTCTCCTTACATATGAAGATAGATGTCAAGGCTGAGCCATTGTGTATTCTTGAGATACAAAGGAGAATACTTTGAAAAGTAGTCCCAGAGCACTACAGACATCACCATGAGATGAAGCACAATAAGACATCTGAAAAGCTGTGGCAGTTGCTTTATGTCCAATATGTGTTTTTGTGAATAGCATCTTCAGTAATTTATGTTCTTGGTTGAAAAGCATTTCGTAGCCTTAACACACACAGCAGTTAGCCCTTCTGCTCCTTAGCTCACAAAGCTGTACAAGTCGTTGAAGACAAATAGTGCTATTCTTGGCTCCATCTCCAGTGCCCTTTTCACCACTGCACACTAATATCTTATTTCCCCTGCATGTAGAATAGCTATATCCCTGAAGCATGGAAGATACCCCAAAAGAAGTGTCAACACTTCACTTTCTCTACCGTTCTGCAGTCTGCTCCTCCCTTCACTTTGTTCATTTGGGTTTCCCTCCTCTACTTCCCAAGGAATCTATCTTTTATCTTTGCTGTCTGTACAAACGCTGCAATCCAAACCTTTTGCAAGGAATCAGTTCAGCACAAATTCCAATCTTTCTTGGGAAACACAGGCTTTGCAGAGTGACCTCTGCAAACCATGCCCAGGTACAAAGAAATCTAAGCTGCACCCAGCAGCGACCAACACTTTTTAGCAGGTAATTTTGGATGTGTGTGCACATGCATAAAATGCAGGAGGTTACTAAGAGAACAATATCATACAAAACAAGGACAGAGTGGATAATTCCTCATCACAGGAAACCAGGAAAAATATCCTTGCCTTGTAAAGAATCCTATCTTTTTTTGTCTACCTGCCTCTCTTGACATTCCACCTGCATTGGCCTGTGCCCATCTCTGGAGGCTTGAGACAGACAGGTAAACCATCACAGAGAGCTAATGCTGGGACACAAGATGTACCAGGACCCTCTACGGTGTTCACTTGTTAGTGGAAAAAAGTGATGTAGTAATATGTTCATATGACGCCTGCAGCTGCCTCTGTTGCATCGTGCTGCCACTGCATGTCACTGTTAAGACAGAATGGCAATGAGTGACAAGGATTTTAAGAAAGACTGTAAAACTCCAGTGGAGGTGGATCCCCCAGTCGCCCGGAACTGCCCCCAGTTGTACCTTAGCTAGCTCTATTCTCCTAATGCAAGCACAGGATTGAAGACCTGAGACCTCATTAGCATTTGGGCTAAGCTGAAAGCAGCAACAGAATAAAAACACATGCTCGTAAGAAAGAAAAGATGAGGAAAAATTGAGATATGAGAAAAAGGATGACTGAGGGAAGGGCAAAGAGCAAAGAAGATCACTTGCAAGAAGAGTTGAGGATAAATCATTACCTCTGCCAGTATCTATCAAAAATGAAGTCCTTCTGAATTTCATAGAGAAATAGACCTTGTTATATTTCTAACAACCACCACAAAAACCATTGGTTTCCTCAAAACTAATAGGATCTAAATAGGGACCAGTTCTTGCTACACCTTGCTGGTGTGCTGGCAGCCTAGCAAAAGAACAACACTCTCAAAGGCACTGTAACAGCACAACCCAAAAGGTGCTATCAGGATGCTCCATCTCTGCTCCCACCCCTGCAGCCACAGGGAACCCTTTGCTCAAGGACAGGTCCTAGATCCTCTTGTGGTTGGCCTTCTGTGTTGTCCTCATTTCTAGTTTATGAGATTGGGGAGACTCATTTGAGATTAAACAAAGGGCTAAAGATTAGGTGTTCTGTAATTTAGTACTTCCTCTGCCTGCTTTTTGTTTAGCAGCTCTTGGCAGAGAAAAGGAACAACAGCAGCCAAGACGGGCTCTTTCTGTGAATCCACATGACCTAACCAGAAACAAGAGCATGTCGCTTAACTCTAGCTAGCAAGCTGAACTTTTATCCACAGTCCCCTTCCAAACACTACATTTGCATTCATTTTGCCATCAAGCCATGTGGTTGTTTAAATAGACTCATGGAAAACACATTAAAAAATAAACCATAGAGCAGATCCAGATGTTTTAAAATGCTAAACTTAGTGCCTCACACTCTTCTCTCCTCATCCAGCTTTAAAAAATTCCTAAAAAACTCAAAAGCATTCCTGAGCTGGTTTGTAATGAGCCATTACTTCATTCTAAAAAGTATACTGTAACACAGACTCAAATAATCAATCTTTAAGCCTTAAACACAATCACCAAAACACTTTGAAGGTTTGGATCAGCTTCATGAAAGGATAAAAATTCTTTGCTCTCATTCTTATTTAAAATAAGACTCTTGTTTCAAATAAAAGCTAATTTTCACATTGAAAAATATACACGCAGAGGGAGGATGATATGCTTGAGTACCAATCTCACAATGATGTAGTAGTCAAGGAAGGCTTACAGGAGAGGAGGCAAAGACACTTTGTGCCTGATTTTCAAGGTGTTATGCACAAGGCAGGAGAAACCAAGCTCAAGAGCACTGCCTTGCTCAAACCATGTAGTAAGCACAGGCAAGCTTGTCCCTCATCAGCTCAGTTAGCACACCTCATCATCCACCTCACAGGCATAGTTTGGAGCTAGAGGGCCATAAGGTACCCATAGGGCATTGCTATTCTGATATTTGAAATCCCTGAAGACCTTAACCTCCCATGTAAATCCACATTTCTTAAAACCCTTCTGGCTTTGAGAACATCACCGTTTCAAAAGATTAGTGCTTCCATTACTAGACCACTTCATTAGACAGTCCACACCCACTTTAAATCAAAACAAATTCCACAGCCCCCAAAAACGAACCAACCAAAACAAAACAAAACAAAAAAAAGAGTCAAGAAGCTGCTGACAGAGCCATCTGCCCCGCCAGGCAGCCAGGAGCCTACGTGCATGGTTTCCTTGTGACTTCTGCAAAAATATTCATGTGCTTCTGTTCCTTGAAAGAGACAATGCAAAGAACTTAACCAGCAGCAGGACCAAGGCCTGCTGTAATACTGTGAAAACAGCAAGGAAGAAAGCAAACCTTTGCTAGTTCTACTCAGTTCTGGAGTCAGCTGCCATTTACACATCACTCCTTCCTCCCACTCCTATGTTTTATTTCCAATGCAAATTTTTAACCGGACCTTGTTCCCTTGGGCTGGCCAGGAATCTCCTCAATTCCCTCCCCATACCACAACTCAGACTCAGTTAAGCAGCTGCCAGCCCAGACTCAGTTATGTCATTTCCCCCCCCTTCTATTCCAGGTATTCTCTAGTAATAGTCTATAATATACACTCCTATAGCTTTCAGGAAGTCTGAGAAACAAAGGAGATCATAATTTATTTTTTATAATCCCAGACACAGTAATTGAAGCTTTGCATCCCTGAAAAGTAGTTGAGGGTTATTCACTGGATGAATATGTCAAGTGTATTAATATAGCCATCCTTACATTCAGCAATGAGAAGCTTTCCTGGGAAAGACATTAAGACTAGGTCACTAGGATGAGACAGCTGAAGTGATGGCCATCATCTGTGTCCCTCAGGTCCAATTTTCAGGCTTATTTATGCACAAATATCAAGAATGAAGTAGTTAGCATGTTCAGGTGCTCTTGAGAATCCTCTTAAGGTACTCATCACCAGCTATAAGTGCTTCACTACCTTTGAAGCCTTGACCTACAAGCTCTTCTTCACACATGGAGTACAGAAACCCTATAAGCCACCTAAACTTCCTAGATGAGAAGGTGTTTCTAATCAATGAAATGGCCTCACTTCAAAATCATCTACTGAGATACATTAAGGTCTAGAATGACAGTAGTTTTTATGCTTTAAAAAGAAAGGGAAAAAATATATTTTCCTAATAAAGGTTGCCTCAAAATTGTCATTTAAGTGTTCCTAATATTTTGGTCATGACTATCTTCTCTCCATCTCCTCTCCCCCAACCCATTCAGACATACCACTTTGTCCAGACCAGTTTGTGGACAGTGTAAATCTTGCATGCATCAGTGAATATTTCCCCAACAGGTTTTACTTGACAACAAACAAGGAGTGTTCCAGCCCACTGGCCAAAGCATTTCTTCAGAACCTGGGCTTTTGAGACTTATCTTAACTATATGTTGTGGATCAGCTTTAAAGCAGCTCCAAAACATTTGGAAATTATTACAGTCCACTAGCTCTGTAATTATAAAAAGCTGAAATTGCTTTGAAGCTTCACTTAGGGAAAACTAATGCTGCAATTACTTGACAGAGCCATTTGTAACCTGATTATCAATGAGGGTCATAGGTTCATATCTGTGTGTAAACCTGAACCAGTGAAGGGATGGACACTGTGAACCACATACCTCCAGGCATCTCTTGTTAATATGCTGCCCCATAAACCAATCTCCTATAAACTAAGAAAATAATATATTACATGCTGGTTTAATTGTTAGTTACAGTTTCCTTGTAAAGCAGCATATATAAGAGGGCACTGTGAAAAGCTAGTATGTTTTATAGAGGAGGCCAGCAAATTACAGCTCAGCTGTATGGAAATGATTAGCACCTGCCTATTAGTACAAAGCAGCAAAGTTTAGAAACCATGATCTCAGCTTTTGGCAGACAGAAAAGCCTGAAAGGTCTTAAGTTTTCCTGGGCAATAAATCCAGTGATTACTGAGATTATATTCACTTAATGTCCATCATTATTTTTTTTTTTTTGTAGCAGCATAAACAACCCTAATCAGATCTTGCCCATTCAGGCACAAGTTTGACAAGTATTGCTTGTTGTGGACAGGAAAGATGAGCCACATCAGAAGATTTGACCCTATTATCCATCCTCACATGAGTAGACCTTAAGTTGGATATACATGCTGAGTAATCAAGACCTGTCAAATTTTAGAAGTGTTTGTGATGAGAATAATTTCCTCAGTGTGAAAAAAAAATAATCTGTCATTAAAAAATAACAACTTCTCTCTCAAAATTATTTTTTTAAAAAAATATATATACACACAAAAGTAAATTTACTCTGTCAGGAGAGAAAAACCTTTCAGCAGTTTACTGACAAGCAAATATTTTTCCCAGACATTCTAGCAAAAATAAGATTAGTTCAAAACAAGTCCTATGTTTATCAAAATAAGTCCTACAGTTTGTTTTTTTGGGGTGTTTCCTTTGGTTTTGGGTTTTTTTGTCCTCTGTTGGACTAATTTTTATTACTGTTTGTGCGATGGAATGTAAAAACCTAACTGTGGGAGTAAAGATTGCAGAATTAAGGTCCCTTGAGTGATTCACTCCCTTTCAGCAAATCTCTCTACAATCAAGGGGGTATTTTTCCCCAAAAGGAAGGTACTGTACAAAGGCCACCATGAGCCCTGACCAGGACGGCTGGTACCCAGTCCACATGAAGACTATTCGCTGGGAAATTTTCTAGGTCACAATACTCCTTAATCCTCTGTTCATATATGTTGTAATTTAGAGGAAAACGGTTGCCGCTGTGGTTAAAGTGCTGGCAATAGGCAGGCAGGACCATGGGCTGTAAAAGCAGGCAGAAGTACCAGTCTCCTCCCACAAAAACACACAGAGCAAGGAAGAGGAAGGGGACTCCCCCTTCAGTCACTTCTTGCAGGTTTGGTTCCAGTTCTTCTTACAGATGTGCAGCCCTTTTCCATCAGTGCAGCTGCATGGGCATTGTGGGAGGGTCCTAAACCCTTGTGTATTGTTAATATCAATTGCCTTGGGAAGTGGAAAATGTAATTCTTAGAATCATAGTTAGAGTTGGAAGGGACATTGGAAGGGATTTTTCTAATTACAATCCCCCTGCCCTGGGCAGGGACAGTTTCCACTAGACCAGGTTGCTCAAAGTCCCATCCAGCCTTCTCCTACCTGTGGCAGTGCAAGGGAGATGGTGAGCTTAGTAGGAAGGAGAAGGAAACAGCAGGATGACAGTCAACCCAGTCTCCCACTGGAGGAAGAGCTGGCATCACCCTTAGGGCTGCTCTCCAGGGCTGTTGATGCTCTTCACTCCACCTGAGCCCATCACAGTGGGAGCAGGTTGACTCCAGCCCACAGCCTCACCAAGCTCACAGAGGATTTGGCACCCAACATAACACTTTCTCACAGTCTGAAGCAACCCACCACGGCCCCAGCACCATTGCCACCATCCCTTCACTGACACTTACAAACTCCATCTCAGGGGAGACCTCAGGCAGACAGGGCATTACTGAATGCCTTCGACTAGACACCACTTAAGAAAGAATAAAAGACAGTACTTTCTCCATGGGTAATACTGACACTTTCACTTAATTAAAATCTTTTAATAGGCGTCTCCCTCCTTCACTCCTCCCCCTTAGCAGATGTCTTAGAGTTGGAAGATTAACAACCATTTTAGTTACTTTGATGTTACCCGAGACAAATTAAAAATTAATCTAGTTAGTCACTTTGAGAGTACAATGCCTTTTGTGTTACATTACTAGTTGGTATCTTGTCTTGTAGCCTGACACCCAAATTAGAAAGCAGCTGGATATTTGTATGTTTTACAGCATTCAGATCTTCTGCATGACTGTAACCCCTGTCTTAAAGCTTTGACTCAAAATCATGAAGTCACAGGTATTTGAGGAAGGAGAATAAAGTCTCCATATTTTACATTGCTATGCAAAGTTGTTGAGATCACTGGTTTACAGCTCTTTTTATCCCAGAGGCTTATTTCAAAGCCATGCCCTGTTGTTTGGTAGCTTGACTTTGAATTAGAACTGATACGGCATCACAGATAGTGCAAACTCAACCTGTCAGCAGTAGGAGAACCACTCAGATGTGTCACTAAAACAGACTGCCAGATTAACAGAGGCTTGGGGAAAAAAACCAAAAACCACAACAACATTTTTAGAAGATCTTCTGTGTGAAAAGTACAGAAAAGGACGGGAACAAGAGAGGATAAGAAAATAAGCCAAAACCAAACAAACCCCATTTGTCCTGGTTTGCTTGTCTTAAAAAAAAAAAAAATTAAAAAATCAAACACAAGCTTCAGAGATGTTCCTGATTTTATCCCATCTTTTTATACTGTCCAACCATTTCACCATGAGTCATAAAACAAGTGCGCACTGAGAAAGTTTGTTTAACCTCATTTTACATGTAAAAAAAAAAAAGAGGACTCTGTGGGCTTGATCCATTTTAAACCCGTCCTCATCAAAAGGTTAGCACCTGTACCCAGACCTTACCCTTGCCCTGACTTGCCCTGGCTCAAAAGAACTTATTTACTGTCAGATTAAATCAGATTCCCACATCCATGTAGTCACAGCTCCTGTTCCTGACCTTGCATGGCAGGATGTGCCTCAGAGAAGGGCCGAGGACTCTGTTGGGGCAAAGGGAGAGGCAGCCACTCTTGCCAAGGCTTCCTCTGGCAGCAAGCCTGCCAATCCAAAATCATGCTCCAAATCTGAATACCCTAAACTGCAGAGCCAGGGCACGGCATGGTAAGGGAGGGACCAGCTGGAGATCCTTGGTCCAACCCTTCTGCTTAGAGCAGCTCCAAATAGATCTGGCTGCTCAGGACCATGTCCAGGTAAGTTCTGAGCATCCCCAAGAATGGAGATCCCACATCCTCTGTGGGTCCCAGTCCCAGCATCTGACCACCCTCATGGTGGGGGGGAGAGAAGGGGGAAGGGGGCATGTTAACACAATAGCAGCAGTTCTAATATTACACAGTCAGTAAAAGGATTTAATTATTATTTTATCACATGTGCAATCTGAAGTGGCAATGGTGTCATCTGAACCCCCTGACCTCTGCTGAGAACATGTGCATGAGAGGGGAAGAGAAACTATCTGGAGAACATCTTTGCTGTTCGTTTAGTGGCTCAGGGGTAGGTTGTTCCTCTCCCTTCCCGTAGAACCAAGCTGTTGTTTCACTCCTCCGATAAAGCTGTTGGTATGGTAAATCCAGCACCAAGCTACAGAGAGTTCAGCAGTGCAGCAGTTCAGGGATCGAGCTGTGAATCTCACCCAGCAGCAGAGACGGCATCCACAGAAGTGACTGCTCAACCCAGTTCTATTAAAAATATTCCCCAAGAGCTGCTCCCTTTCCACACGGGTATTTAGAGGCTGTTTTCCTCCCCAGGCAGAAGTGTTTTCCTCCCCATAGGTCAGAGCAGAGGATAAAACTTGCGAGGGAACCGTAGCTATTCCTGCTCAGAGGCTTCTTACTGTAAGTTGAACCCCGCTGCTCCTCTTTGAATATTTTATCTGGTCCTAGCAGTGGTTCCTTCCTTTTTTCCTCTCATTTTGAATAGAAAAAAAAAATTAAATAACAGTAANGGCTCCACAGGCACTTGTGTGCCCACATCTGACCCTCTCTGCACCCAGACAGGATACCCAAGCATAGCAGACATCAATCCCCATCTCCAAGGAACGCCCCCCCAACACTTCAAGCCTCTTGTGATCTTCCTCATCTCTCTATGGAGCAGCTGCCACTCACCAAGGCCATGAAGCTGCTCCTCTGCCACCACATTTTCTCATCTCTAATGAAGGCACAATCTCGTCTTCCCAAAGGTAACCACCAGACTGCAGTAATGCTTGAAAATGAAAAAGTCTATAAAAGTTACAATAATTAAAATTCCATTTTAATTCCTCTGCACAGAAGAGGGAGAAAAGGTCTCGGGCACATGTTTTCCCACTGCCACAACAGTTCATGCATTGTGTTATAAAATTTTTCAGTGCCATTTATTTTTATTTGGCCGGTGAAATACTTTGGGGAAGGCCTCCTCGTAAATGGCCCATAAAGTTTGACAGGAACTAAACCTCCCACTGTTTTTGTGACTGATATAAAAAAGAACCAACTTAGTTGGCACCCTTAATGCATGTTTTATGGGAAAAGGAAGACTGTCCCTCTGTACAAGCAGCCGATTGCTGAGTAGACCAAGCTCAGTCCTGTAAGCATCTTTTGTGGCCTTTTACGAGGTAATGCTTTCCCTATAAAGTTCTGGCTTTGCCACAAATCCACTTCCCTCTGGGCTCATCCATTAATAAGCACTTTCATTAAAATTCCACCTTTCTTAGGGAAACAGCCAGGCTAATTTAACAGGAAATTTACTTTCTCCATTACCCTCATGTCTTTGACTGCAGTCACACAAGCCAGCTTTGGCCAGAGACACCCTGCCCATCTCCCGTGTGCATCTATTTGCAAGAGCTACATGGTTCCTTGTGCTGTTTGGAGGAGGAGGAAACAGGAAGGTCTCCTGACAGTCATCTGGAAGATGCCATTGCTTTCAGAGAAACACCCAGAAGAGATTAACTTGTTGCATCTTCTACTACCTCCAACCTCCAAGGGAGCATGACATGGCCCCAGAAAAGCATGGAAATAAAGATGGAGCTCAAAAGGACGGGGAGAAAATAGCAGTGGCAATGGTCTGAAGGTTACCGGT
Organism: Nycticryphes semicollaris; assembly: GCA_013400055.1. Taxonomy (NCBI): domain Eukaryota; kingdom Metazoa; phylum Chordata; class Aves; order Charadriiformes; family Rostratulidae; genus Nycticryphes; species Nycticryphes semicollaris. The sequence continues at coordinate 1,510,301 of VXBJ01006753.1, forward strand.
CCAGTCAAATGCAGGAGATGGACAGCAAGAGGAGACCAGTTTAAGAAGAGATTAAGTGAAGGATGGGGTGGCAGTGGCCTGGCTCTTGGTCCACTGCATGCAGTTCATCATCCTCCTGGAGGTTTTAACCCACCAGTAGCAAAATCACAATCCTATAGAAATAAAGAACAATCCCAACATCATGACACAGACTATAATCCAGAAAATAAATTTCATCAGCGTGCCGATACTTTATGAGCAGAAGAGGAGGAGGCTGAGTTCATCAAACACATTATCTGCATCCTGTATATTGGCAAACTTATAAGAATTAAGAACTTTTTTGGCTTTATTGTAAAAATCCATTTTATCCTCTTTTGGCTTCCAAGACAAGCTTTCAGGTGGAAGGCTGTACATAACACCACTGTATTTAGAAATGAGAAACCAGAAACGACACCGACTCCATCTGTCCATAAAAAAAACACAGCATAAAAAATTCCATATGAATTTATTTTGCATTCTAGTGACGTATCTCTCTGCATTTCACAAGAAAATGTCCAGGAAAAATGACAGGTTTATTTTTAGCCTTTCTTTAATCTTTGCAGAGTATGGCACCAGATTGCAACCTATCATGAGTGTCCCAAACTAGGCTGAGATCTGCTGCTGAAAAAGAATGGGCTTGGATTGACTGTCATACTGCAAAGATATGGAGATGATCTTAACAACCAGCCCCACTCCAGCTATAAGAAATTTGATCATATGCATTTCATTCTCAGTGTCACATATAAGTGGGAGATACATTTGTCACTGGATAATACATTCAGAATTAACAAGAAGAACTTGTCAGGTTTTGGCTGCAACCACTGAAGCTAAAGCCTAGAGCGAAATAAACTGTCAGATCAGGGCTTTGTTAAAAGGATTAAACCCATTCTTAAGGGTGGAGCTGGAGAAAAGCTTTTAAGCTTTATACTTACACCTGAAAGGTTTTAAACCAGGATTCTAACAAAGACTGACACGAAACAAATAGTTTAAAAAATAACAGCTAATCTGACCTCGCTAGCAGGACCATCTCCAGGATCAGCTGCGTTATGAACCATGCTCTCAGCAAGCACTCACTGAGAAACCCTGGATCTGTCAGGCGGTCACTAATTATTGGCCACATTTTTTGGCATCCGCTCAAGTTGCTGTAGAATCAGTAACTGTTTTGTATGTTAGTCTCATTACAGACCTACTACAGTAATTGATTTGCACAGTGGCCATGTGGTAACTCATAAAACTTTGCACTGGGGTCCCAATTCTGCAAATATTTCCTCCTGTGCTTAGAGGGAACAAAGCACACTCTGGAAGTCAATGAGTCCAGCCAGAGTCCCAGCCTGCAAGCCAGCATTAGGAGGATCAGACCACTGCATTGTAGCCTTTATACCACAGGAAAAAACAAAAAGTTTTCCTCCATTCAATTAATTACAAAATTGCACCACATGATATCCTTGTGAATGAAGTAGGTGTTACCATACAACTAATTTTGCAGCTGGGGAAGCAGAGCTATGACTCAGAGGTGCAGTGAGCTGCTCAAGGTCACACAGTAGCTCAGTCATAAATAGCACCCAGGTGCCCCGCTCTTGCCCAACTCTGGGCTTTCTCACACTGCTTCAACAATATTTTGACAACTTGACTTCAGCTTCAAAGAGGTGTCTGGCCTGTCCTGTCCTGCATCTTCTTCTCGCACCCCTTCACCCAGTCTGCTCTGAACCATGGTGCCTCATGGTTCGTCACTCTCCTGCCACGTCTTTCTCCTCAGACGGTCGAGCCATGCATAGGTTTCTTCTTACTGGCATTGGGGTAAGGAAACGGGCAATAACAGGCACCAGATGAGATGCAACAAGCAGTATAGCAACACAAACATGGCAATGCATAGCAAATAACACAAAGGCTGCAGCAGGGAGTCTGACAGACACCAAAGCAGCCCACACTCGTGCGTGGCTGCTGCTTGCTGGGAAGAGGCTGTCAGGGTCCCCCGCCACTTATGTATCCAGATGGTGTGTATCAAGAAGGTGAGCTGGTACCTGCAAGTCAAAACATCCTTCTACAGCTCTAACAAAAAATGTTTCTACCAAAGATGCCACAAATCCTGTTGCCAGATGAAAGGCTCCACTATCACATGTAACCTGGAGGCAAAGCTTCATAGCACTTTGGTAACCTACAAGCCTTTTACATCTGTATCATCCATCAATGAAATACAAAGCTGGGTCATTCAGATGCCTTGCAAAGCCCGGGCACTCAGTTAAAGGTTTTCTGCTGGCTGACGGTCAGCTTCTCCCCATCTGTTTGTGCTCAAGTCAAGATTTCTGGGCTCTGCAGTTGTGGGAGCTTGTGGGAGTTGAGCATTACAGGACTGGACCCCAAGGAAGAAGAAAGAACCAGCTGCAGACCCTCTGGCTTTGCAGAGGAAAAGTGTAATGGGCAAAGCAGTGCAGGAACAAGTCTGCATTGTACAAGTCAAATGTTTTCCTACAAGTGCCATAAAATCAATCCCTGATAATATTAAAGTTTAGCGATTCTGAGAGACACCAGACAGTACAGCATCAATCGTCTGGGATCACGAGAGCTGAAGTCTAACCTCATTGCGATATTGCTATAGTCATCTAGGAATACGAGCAAGTCTCTTACATTCTCCATGTCTCTGCCACACGATAGGGTATGCCTCTATTGACTTAATCTGTCCAGATTGAGTCATCAGAGCACAGCCTGTTCCTCAGCAGTACAACCCCCACCACAGCCATAAAGCCTGCAGTAGATAGCTTCTGACAACAACCTCATCTTTAGCGCTGGTCTTTATGTAGTGTAATAGACATTACTAAATTATCTTAAGAAATACATTTGGATTGTTGTGGGGGTTTTTTTGTGGGTTTTTTTGTTGTTTTGTTGTTGTTTGTTTTTTTTTTTTTTTTTTTTTTTTTTTTAAGGAACAAATCCTTT
>VXBJ01006753.1:1514251-1546397 GCA_013400055.1 Nycticryphes semicollaris
CAGCTCCCCCAGGGAAACAGGGAGGAGAAAGCAGCAGCAGAGACACTCGAGTTTAAAAGGGAAAAAAAATAGAGAATAAAAAAAAAAAGAAAAGGAGGGCAACAGTTTCGGCTTTCATTATAAGCACTGTTATATCAACAATGGCTGGGGAACAAAGGAAGCCATTTCCACTAGTTCCTGCTTCAATTAGTTATTTGAACTAGTGAAGATTGTGCCACTTTATCTCCCCCTTGTAACATAATCATTGTATTTTACATCTCATGAGAAAAAAGGCCTGCCAGAGGACATTATCTGGCTCTGGGTCATACATCACAGGAGATAACATCGTTATTCATGTCAAAAGGGATGATCAAGGTCTTCCTGTTTTATCAGCGATTAGCCAGGAAAGAAAAGCTGCTGCTGCTGCTCTTGGCAGGTAGCCAGGCGCTGTATGAGTATTACCATCGCCGTGCAGCCGCTCTGGGCCTTCAAACCACACAGAAACGGCTCTTGCAAAACCATTAACATCCTGGCTGATAGGGAAGGTGCTGAGCTTTCGTTAGGCAGCAGGAGATGGCCTCCTCCAAGAGAGGGTCTGATCCTGCTCCCACCTGCAATGCTTGTGATCCAGCACTGGCCACTATCGGCCTCCCTGGAGTCAAGGCGGAGGCATCTGGCAGCCAAGCCAGGCTTTTACCTACTTAGGACAGCCTGAAAGGCACCTTAGTCTCTTGGGCTTGAGCCAGGCTGCTCTCTTCATCCCCAAATGCCCTCACCTTGGCTGTTGCCATGTCCCTTCCATCCACAGTTTGTATTTGTACCACTTATTCTCCCCGGAGACTGCATTGCAGTAAAGCTGGGGCAGAGCTCAGCCTTTGGCTCTGCTGCTCGCTAAATTATTCCACTTCCCAAGCACCTTCCCTTGAGCTCAGAGCTCTTCACTCCTGAATGCTTAGCATATTCCCAATTTAAACATCTCGAGCAGTTTACCTACTATCTGAGAGCAACAGTAAAACCTACCCACCTTATCTCAGCTACAAGCCCAAAGGGAGTTAGAATTCAGTGCCTTATGCCTCAGACACTAACAAAAAGAAGAAAAATGCTGCTATTTGAAAAATATACCATGTTGAACTACAGAGGTACATTCCACAGTGTCTTCCTGAAGTTACTTAGCTTTATGTGCCCGATGCAGGGTTCACGAAGCACAGAAGCCTTTCCACTCACTCACTGAGCTCCAGCACTGCATCCCTTGGCAGTAACACAACGTTGAGGAAATTCGGTGCCCCAAGACTCACCTGAACAGGCTTTTACTGTCTTCTTCCACCCGAATGACAATAGAGAAGTCCTTTCACCATTAGTACTGTTGTAAATCAAAGCACATAGAAGATCCTGAGCTGGATAATTCAAGACCCAACCTTTACAAGTTTTGAATGTTGTTAAAATGCAAAAGTCAGCAGCATGGTTTACAAGCACAAAAGCACATAAGGGATACATAACATCCCACTTTGGGAAAAAAAACCCCACCTTTCTTCAAGTCCACATTTTGGATAGATCCATTGTGTGGGTTTTATACCTCTCCCCAGATCATCTACCACTGACCAGATATGAGAAAAGGCAGACAGGAATTGCTGTAGCAAATCAATAGTCATTCCAACAATTTCAACAACAGTTACTCCAGCTCAGAGCCTAACACGCAATTATGCTGTTGCGCCAACCAGCCTGAAACTGAAAGTGTGCTAATAGCAAAAATAAAGTGTGAAGCAAAGCTTATTAAACCTTGCAATACATTAAAACTAATAACAAAAGAAATCTGACACCAAATGCCATTTCCCTTCAGAAGGGAGATAAAATTAAAAATGACTCAGCAACTGAGTCAGGACAGGAAACTTGTCATGGAGCCAGTGATTGTGGCTCCAGTGGAAGTGGGCACAAGGGCTCCGAATTGCTGTTGCTGGTGTGTTCATCATCACTAATGCTGTCAAACACAACATGTGACCCATCTGCAGAGCCACACAGGACAAACTCACCATGAAGAACTTGAGAAAGTCAGATGTTCCTCCAGATGAGTTGCAAAGAGGAAACATAAATGCTCAAACAGACCACAAAAATAAACCAGGTTAAGCCAGCACAGCTGGGGCTCTTGCAGGTCACACAGTTAAACAGAAAAACGGGGCAGAGCTGTTTCAGAAGGAGTTTCACTGAAAGGCTGGGCAATGATCTGTTCCTGTCTTGGATGCTGATCTCAAAGAAGTGCTTTCCTCCTGCCCACCCACATGGCTAAGGTGATGATATAAAGCAACTGCCCCCAAACAGTAGGCAAAGGGTACCCTGAGCCTTCCAGTCCTTTTGAGTCTGGACACAAAAGGACTTTAACTGCAGGACATCTTGACTGACAAGCTGACAGCTGAGTCATCCCAGCTCTCTTTCAGTAGAGCCATGGCTTGGGGCTGGCAAAGAAGTCATGAAACCAGGGCTGGGAACAGCACCCTGGCACCCACTGGAGCTTGGGATACTCAGTGCAGCTCAGACCCAGACCCCTCCTGCTCCCCACAGCACTGAGAGCAGGAGGTCCTTACTGCTGCTGCATCTTGGGTGCACTCTATACCCAGAACCAGGGCAAGTCTTCACTGGGGCTTCGCTCAACCCTCAGCCAATGTCCAAGCTGCTCGCCAGGCAAAACACGGGAAGCTGAGCTGTACAGAGGGAAGGCACCTCCAGTGTCAATCATCAGGACTTAGTCAAGCTGGCAGTTGGACTTCCACCCACAGACATCCTTGGCAAAATATTCAGTCCTCATGATTTCCATTTAGTAGAAACCATGGGATCTAAGCTGGGAAAGACTGGCAAGTAAACTCCTGAGTGGTTAGCAAACACTGTACTGCCCTTTTGGAGAAAGAGCCAGAAGATCACTGTCTAGATAGAAGAATTCATAAAGTTTTAGTACAGAGATCACATAAGCCCTGCAACCTTTAATAAAGCAATTGTAATTACAGAGTATTATTATTTTTCAAATCAAACGTTTCAATTACCAGGTATATAAAAACATAGTTGCACAAGCTGCCAAAAAGGAATCAAGCGAAATATGTAACTCTCCCAGTAATTAACATTCATTAGGGGTAATTTGCATGCAATCCCTCATCAGATCTAGAAATGCCAACTCTGAAGAACTGCCCAGCTTGTCCTTTGGGCATACTAGCCTTGCTCATATCCTGTCAAACCTTACAACCAAAGACCTCAAACCACCAGCAGAAAGGCAAGGTACTTGCCGCCACAGGAGGATTCTTACCGTGCACGTAGCAACCTCCTTACAGAGCACAGCAGCAGAAGTTACAAAGCAAAACACATCTCTGAGCTCTATTAATTAGTTGATATATCACAAGTGTATTCTAATCTTTCTTTTCTCTTCAAAGGTGGTCCAGATCATCCCTCTGGTAGAGTTCTTCCAGGAAGCAAAGCCTCTCTTGCAGGATTTCCCCACCGCCCCTCAAGTGGTTTCCCACGGCCTCAGCCCTGCACATCCCATCAGGAGCACCACCGCCCACTGAGTTCCAGCCCTGCAGATGGGGCCCACAGCCCCCATTTAACTGGTTCAGCATGACTGCTGGGGTCTCTCTGGGAGCTCAGCCAGCAGTGCTGGGTTGGATCCAACCTGGCAGGACCAACCTGGGCGCAGACCAGCCCCTGATCTCAGCTGGAAAGGTCTGTCACAGATAACTACTTCTGCAACTGCCCCAGAAAAGATTTTTTTTGATTGTGTAATGGATATTCAAACACCAGGGAGATGAAATCCATCTGCAAGGGTTTCTTGTGGAAGAACTGTACGCTATAGAAATTGTACATACAGCTCTCTCCCAGTCAAAAGTGTTATTGTGCATAGGCTGCACCACATGGATATTTTTATTACTACACTTCATAAAATATTTCTGAAGTTTCCTGGAAGATACTGTTTCACATGCCACCAACAAACACAAAGCTTGCTCCAAGCAACTCCTGACANGTCACCTAAAGCCTTTTCAAAGGCACTATCTTCTGTGCATTGCAGAGATAAGAGCCACCTTGCAATGGATGGGGCCATCACTGGAGTTCCACCCAAGCAGAGCTTTCCCAGAAAACCACACACTTACTCCATTAGGGGTTTTTCTTGGATCACGCAACCTGTGTAGGATGGTTTCCCACATACATGCTGCCAACAACACAGTCCCCTCTGCTACCCAATAACCCCCACCCTCAGTCTCTCTGTCACTGTTGTACTCAAAAGGGAAGCAGAAGGGACTCTCCTGGTGGAAAAAAAAACAAACATACTTCAGTGTGTTGGTCAAAGTCTTTATGGGTAGTCGACCATCTCTGCTCATACTCCTCACCCTGTGGTTTTCACTCCTAGACCTGCAACAGTTGTAGATCAACAGAGGAGATCCCCACTATCTGGAGTTTCCACCCCTTTGCTTCAGCCCAGGCTGTTTGCATGGACACTGATCACCAATGTGCTTCTGGAGCCTGGACCACAGCATCTCCAGCAGCTGGGGTTTGTGTCCTAACCCCACTAGCACTGTAAGGGTCAGCAGCAATAGGGTTAGCCCAGTAACTTCAGCTGGTAGCTGAGGAAATGCACTTAAAAAAACCCAACATTATTTTAAATAAATGCAGAAATGCAGAGCTATAGCTCTGCTCAGAAGTGCTGCTATTAGGCAGCAGCTTGAAGAAAAACAATGTCTGGTGAAAGAGCATTTTAAGTGGTGCTTGTTTATTCACTGATTTCTTAGGTGATTATCAGCTTGGTATGGGCTAGCAAGACGTATCAGAGCTCTGAAAAATGACTTTTAAGTCTCATGCTGTGACAAAATAATAGCTGGCTAGTAATGCAATGTCTTTTAAACCACACTTAACAGAGGATATTAATGAAGATATTCCCCAACTTCTAAATTACCAATATTGATTATATCTGTGTAATGAGGATAGATAGCATTTCAATTTGAGAGTTAACCCAATTGCTGAAATAATTGATTGGAGATGAAAGCACTTCCAAGTCAGTTACTTCTTGGTTCTTTAGAAATGTTGACTTTGAAGCACTTCAACTGACTACTAAGATCTCAGAAGATAACATCCCAAATTTCACCTTCATGTTTCAGTGTAGTGGATATTTCCTCAATGATTTCTTCCTAAATTTATTACAAGTGTCTCATACGTAAGAGTATGGCTCAAATATCTACATCTGAGAAATTGTTAATTTTGTGAACCTTAATTGAAATTTTTACCAGTGAAAATCTGAGGTTCTTAAAACAGAATCTAGCCACGGGAAAATAATAATCTGCAATTACTGTATTTCCTAACAAGCCAAATGAAGACTAGAGATACCAGTTCAAAAAGTAATAATCATCATAAGCATAGACATGCAAAATTTCTTTAGTCTGTTATTAAGCGATTATTTAATTTGAACCCTTATAATGTCGTAGAACAAATTACTAGGAGGACCAGGTCATTGTCCCATTGTTGCTAGATAGTGCTGCCAGTGCAGTTAATAACTCTTTCTTGGATCTGAATGCAGACACTAGAAAAGAAGAGACTTATCTTTGCAAGCATACAAATGGGGGGGAAAGAAAAAAGTGCTTATCCATGTCTCTGAAATAGAAGCACAGATTTATCAAGCCCTTCTTCTAAGAATGCATTTGCCACAGAGCCATAATGCCTTGAGATTAATTATTCCGAATAAAAATGATGGAGAATGACACTAAGCAGTATTGATTCCCTGCTCACTTGCTGTCCTAGCCTTATTTGTTGTTCCTGCCTCAAATCCCCTTGCTTTTTCCTTTGCTCTACTTCCACCTGCGAGAGAGCCTACAAATACTAGTTTCTAACTTTCTGTTTTATTTAAGTTCCCTATAATAAAGAACTTGAAAATAGCATGCTCCAAAACTTACGATCGCTTCCTTCTCTCCTTTTCCTAGTGCAACATGGATGGTACAAACCTCTCAAACTGAAAGGTTTGAGAAAGCAGGGCCAGGAGCACCAAGAGCCACAATGGTGGTCACAGACAGCCCAAAGCCCACAGGGGTGCCCATGTAGAGCTTCTCAAAGCAGCCATGCAAAGTGCTGCCTGTGGGACAGGTGCTGTGCTACCTTGCCAGGGCAGCCTCTCCTTGCCTCATGGCTCAGAGAGAGCATCCCTCAGCCCACAGGAGACCTCAGGTGGAGGAGGAACAAGCAGCTACTGGGCAGTCCCAAATGGTGTCTGCAAACAGCTGCTGGATGGAGCAATCCAGAGCAACCACATGGCCCTATGCAAAACTGGCCATAGCTTCCCACAATTACATCCCTGGAAATTACACATTTTAGGAAGATGAGCAAGACTGGAAGTTCCAGGACTTTCCATTCAGCACTAACAAGTTTGGGTTATCCAGGTATTTTTATTCTTTATTTAGAGGAGATGCCCAAAAGCTCTGCCAATATTTAGGGAAGGAGGGGATATACCTTGGCAAGGGAGGTGTTTAAGATAAGAGCAAAGATTTGTGGGGCTTTTTTTGCTCAAGACTTTGCATATGCGATCAGTAGCTGGGGGATAATTTATTGACAAAATTTGTGGCAGATCAGACAAGGTGTTTGTGAGATATGGGACTTTGAAAAATGAGGTGCAATTCAGCCTTTGAAATATTCCTCTAACAATTTATCGTAGAGCCATATCTCAAAACCTACTTGGCCTAGAAACTTCACATTTGTTTTATTCAAGAGTCCTTGGCTAGATTCAGTGCACAGAAATACTTCAGATAAGGTCAGATTCTTATTTACTATAGGTTTCCTCCCTCTAGTCTTCATTGTTTTCCTTTTTTAAGCCATCAAACATTCCTTCAGTCTGGAAAGAGACTGTAAGACAGGCTTTGCCAGGATTTTGTCAGGGACTAGTTGCTGCGTGGGGACATAGACACAGACATACTAGGATTGTTTTTAAGCTCAATTGCCTCAACTTCCAGACTATAATACTTGCTCCACCACTAGCCGCTGGGGTGTGCACATGCTGGTGCTTGGTTCACTCTTGCTGGAACAACACAGACACCAGTACAGGCTGACTTTATAAACAAGCCAAAAACACCCATATTCAGAGATCACATGCACCAGCACAAACAAGAAGCAGCCTCCCTGCCCACAGCTGGTGGCGGGGGTTGGAGGGGCAGCTCTCCAGGATCAGGACAGGCAATTTCCAGGCAGATCTTATACCATTGTAAGGGAAAGAAGAAGAAACTCCTTGGCTGCAATATTTGTTATCAAGATTGTCTAGATGCAGCATAGCTCAAGCACCCAAATTTCCAGCTTCTTGAAAGTGTCCCAGATCCACACAGCAGTAAGTCTGCTGGAACCAGTGGTCAGAGATGTTTACTAACTCAGGTACACTCGTTATGTGCAAGGTATGCCTAGATAGGAAAGTTTATCAACATAAACAGAGAGCATCAGTTCAGCTTTCTGATCACACAGTGAGACAGATTTCACCCAGTGCAGGAAAGGAAACTGGGAGTTTCTAGAGCTTCATTTTATTTCAGCTATTTTTGGGAGAACAAAAATACAAAGCCTGCAACTGCTGAAAGCATAACCTCATCCCAGGTTCACAGAAGTTAATTTGGTTCATTACAGTCTTTTTAAAAAAATAGACAACTCTTAAGTTCTACACATTTTTTTCTCATTGCACAGCATGGCCTCTTAATTTCTAACAGTTCAACATACACCTCTTCTCACATCACCTCTCTGATACCAGCACTGGTTTCTGGCAGACAAAAGGCACTCAAACTCCTGCAGTCAGGGTAGCAGAAAAAGAGGGACAGCAGCCAGCTCCTCCTCAGTGCATCAGAGAACATCACCCAGATTTCCCAGTCAACATTACCCCTGAGAGCCGAGGCTTCAGGTTCCTCTTGCCAGCAGCAGCCCCCAACCCCTCCTTTCTGACCCTTTTTATCACCTGCTGCTTTATCACTCCCAATAAGCAGTCATCTGCCCGCCTCACCTGCCCCTCATATGTATTTGCCTTGGACCAGCATTGGATATAAATTGCCACATGTGGCAGATGGATTCAATTTCTTTTGACCTTCCAATTTCAATAATCAGGTAGGCTTTTCACCTGTCAAGCTACCTTGACAAGCAAATTGATGTTGCAAATAGGAAAAAAAACCAGCAATGAGGAGGGAAAGAGGGTGGAAGGGGTGAGGAATGACAAACCTTTTGCTATTTTACCCCAGGTGAGTGCTGCAAATTGGCAGCAGTCTTATGAGAGTCACCCAGGGTTACCATGCAATGTTTTGAGTATTAACAAGCATCCTTGTATTGTTTTCATACATAATGTATAATTAACCCCTTGGAGCCAATGAGTCTGGCACTGTCATTGTTAGGTCTGATGTAAAAGGCAGCGTGGCGTGTTGCACTAGGAATTCCTAACAGCCCACCATCAAAGGTTTAATCATATGCAATTTATTCCTTCACAGTTTATTATATTTTGGAGCTCGCTGGAACCACTCCTGTTATCATGCAACAACATGCAACAAATCTGTGTAATCTCCAGTTGAGTGCATTGTCTCACAAGTGCCCCATAGAAAAAAAGCAGTAACAAGATATTTTTAAACAGTCTAGACTGTAAATTGAGCAGGAGGAGGTGGAGGCTGAGAATGAAAGATATGAATGTAGCTCTTTTCATATAGGACAGCACATATACGTAACTTATTTTAACTCTTGCGACTGTTCTGATGCACCCAGAGGGAAACCTGACTGCAGAGTTCTGACTTTTCTAGGCTCTAAAATGTTTCTGTTAAATACATATATATTACTTTTCCCAGGTGCTGTTTCTTAGTACTCAATATATGCATTGTGTCAGCAGGTAAACAGATTAGGTAACAAGAGAGAAACATTTATTAAGACACATCCTCCGTAGCAGCAGGCTGTCCAAATGAAAATGCTGGGACTCTGTTTTGATAGTGGCAGCTCCAAGAAACTCTGAGCTCCAAGTCCCTTGGTGCCGACTGCTGCCCAACTGTCCTGAGCACATCCCCCAGTGCTTCCTCCCAAGCCCTGGAATTTGGTACTTTTGGCAGGACTTTGCTTTTGTTGGTCAGTTCATTGATGGCTTTTTTGCTTCCTCTATCTATTGAATGGGTACATAGAAATTCCACCTGGTCTACAGACAGGAGAAGTAGCTTCTCTCCTCGCTCCAGGTTCTGCAAGGGTCCATCCCCATGCACAAGAATGATAAACTGAACCTAGGGAAATTTGTGAGATTAGCCCAAACTACTTTGTATTTGAAGAAATAACAGATTCCAGCCATCTGGAGACAGCACTCTCTGCCTCTTGTTTTTTGCACTGGTGCTGGTGAGGCACCTTTAAAAAGACAAGACAAAAGTCCCCAGAAAGCCCCAAGGAGCTAAGATTCACACATAGTGAGCTAAATCAAGAAGCTGGGATTGCAGAAAATCTCACAAAGCTCAGTCCAGTTAACAGAGACACAGTCCAGTTAGCAGAGAACTGGGGGAAATGGAAATATCCTTAATTCCAAATCCAGAAGTTAATCACCCAAAATACTTTATTGGTTTAAAGCAGTCTGCTGAAACACCTGCACCTGAGATAACCCTGCCTGGACCACCGTCTGATCCACAGAAAGCAGGCAGATGACAAGGGAAAAAATGCAGTATTATTTTACAGATGAGTAACAAGACAATTAAGTGGCTTGCTTTAAATCACAGGCAATATGTAACAGGAAAAATGAATTAATTTAGACCTCATAAACTGTCACCTAAGCTTATTGGCATAAAGCTGGCACTCAGAGCCATCGAAAAGCACAGAAAAGTCACCCAGACATCACAGTGTTAGAAATGACAGGACAGCTCCCAGCTAACATATGTGAATAGATCTCCGTTGCAAAATGCAGCAGGATGTTTTTCACATTATCACCTTTCAAAGGTAAGGTCTCAGTACAGACAGGGATGCTCCCAAATAGAGAGGATCTACTGACACTTGCTCTGCAGCAAGCACTGAGCGGGGAGTTTATCTTTGCCATAGTGATGCGACTGGAGGAATGGGACCGTGTTATCTTCATTTCAGGCCTTGGAGCGACACAGTAGTTCCTCCAGCAACGACTGCAAGAGATAGCAGGATCGCACGACGTAACAGCTGCTGTGGGAAATGTCTTCTCTGGGGATGATTCAGCTCCTCTGCTTCCCAGTCTGCAGAGGGAAAAGGAAGGAATTTCAGATTAGACGTTTAAAGGTTAACATGGAGAAACCACTGACACACCATGGGCTGCTGCCGATCACACGCTTGTCCTGGGCAGGGTAAGGGGGATGTTCCTCTCTGGGTTCCCTGTAGTGTGGGTTGGAGAAATGCCCATTGAGAACAGTCTGGGTACAAAATTACTCCTGTCTCAGAAGAGGGAGACAGGTTAAAGGACCTCTCCAGGCTTCTTCCAACTTCACTGTTCAATAAAGAGACCCTAATAGAAAGATGACAGAACAGGTCCATCACAACCATGAGAAAAAACCACGCTGAAAAAGACAGTGTCTGGCAAGAGACTACCCTGGGGAGCTGGGTATGAACCTTGATGATGGTTCTTTTGGGATGGATGCTTTCTTCTCAATGTCTGTTCCTATTTAAAAATAGTAGAAAAATTTGGAGCTGGGCTAAACGTGAGCAACCCAGAGGTTTGCAAAGTACTCCTCCAACCTCTGTCCCATCCCATCTGCAGAGCTGAGAGAGACTGCCCCAGTATGGGGAGCAACAAAGGGATCGTCCCTTAGACAAATCCTAAGGAGGGAGAGCTGCTGCGCCCTGCAGCCCCACTGGATTTTTGGCAGTCAGAGTAAAAGTGTCTTGAAATTATGAAAACCCATAATAGTGTTGAATGCTTGTGGTTAAAAAAAAAAAAGTTGCAAAGAATCTGGCCAAACAGGCATATTTCTCAGTTCCCACTCAAAATCCTTCTCACACGTTCCTCCTATAGGGCTCTGCATCATATCTTTAAATCCTGTCTAACCACCTCTTCTCTTCCTGCAATATTGTGCTGTGGATCTCTGTGCTGTGCTACCAGGGCATTTTCCCTGGTGGGTGGGAATGAATCATATATTCATTGCTCCACAATGCGAACTCTCACAGCAGAGGAAGCAGAGGTCATGGAGACACCGTTTGTCGCTGCTAACCCTCGACTACTCTTTCACTCAGGAAGGTGGAGTTCGAGCAAATATCCTCACTTCCCAGCCCAACACACCCTCCTAGCTGGATTAACATCAAAAAGCAAATGCAAGAGGCAAAACTACTTGGTATAATCATGCAACAGCTGTAAAAGGAGAAGCAGCGGTGGCTGCTGGGGAGCACTGGAATGCCATTCATCTCAGCTGGGGCTGTAAGCGAAGCCAGCTGCTGCTGCTTAGAGGTGGTCTGGGGGCTTTTGTGGGGACCAGCCCATCTCTCCAGCTTTTTATCCACACCAAGTTGGATTCCAGCCTCAGCTCTCATCTTCTGCTCCACAGCCAAGGGTAAAGTCATTTGTATCCCCCCTAGGATGGTCAGAAAATGTGGGAAGCTACCAAGAGATGATGAGGAGCTCAGCAAAGCAGCCATGACCAAGTCTCCTGTGCCCTCATCCACAGAGCACCAATGTCCTGCTTACTGCAAGGGTGTCCTCCCCAACCCACCAAGACCCCGGTAGCTTGTCCCTCAGGTGGTTGGAAACACCAGGATCTAGAAAAACCAGGTTCAGTAACAGAAGGACTATCCAGCAAGGAGTTTTTCAATGATGGCTTAGTTTTCACCACAGCATTATTGGTATGAATAAAGGTAACTTAGGAACATGGCAATTGCTTCAGGCAATAAGCAGTTATTTTACAATGTTTGCTTTACAAAATTCATTTGCTTTCTCTGTTATGTTAGGAATAGGTCTAAACTTCTGGCACAACATCTCCCTCACACTTTCACTTCAATTCTCCTTTTAAACTCGGCAATTTAGGCTGTTCCAGCAAGGTCAGCAAAGAAGAAACCTCAGCTCATCCCTGCCCTAGAGGTAGTTAATTGCCTCTGAGAAAACTCCACCAAGAGAGAAAATACAGAGTCTGTAAGTTAAAAGCCCTTATTCTGATTTTTGCCGACTTCTCACACATCCTTTTTCCACTCCTTTGAACTGCTGCTGTCACATCAAAGTTCATAACATCAAAGTTCATAACAGAGCTATCCACCTAGGAGCTAATAATTCACGTATCTCACAACGAGGAAGTAATTTGGGCTTTAACCTCTCCATTCTGGGATCCATGTTAACAAAGCACTCTTCCCAGATCATTCCTTGTGTGTCCAAGCCATCTACTGCGAGAAAGGCCGTGGTTAGTCAAAGAAGCACTAAGAGGAAATAGGTCATTAAACTCGAAACATTCAAAAAACCCATATTCAGTTTAGGATAAGCAAAACTGTTGTAATCTCGATTGCTTCGGTTTCCGTTGCCAGCCCTGCAGACACACACCCAGAAATCAAACATTCCTCTGCACTTCAGAGGAGGGATTGTGACAGAGCAAAAGCGAGTTTCGTGGGTGTGTTTCACTACCTCCCCTTAAGCCTATTCTGTTGGCATCTATTAAGAAATCACTGCACATTATTAATATATCTCTTAATTAGCATTAGCTACATTACACTCCAAATTTTTCATAGGTAAAACAGATTTCTTTACAGCAGCATAATATCAATAATTGCTCTATGACATGAACCTTACTTACGTTCAGATTTGAAAGAAGCGTTGCTTAAATTTGTAGTGTCCATCATGCAGGAGACCTGATATAGAGACTGTACTTTTCCATCATGTTCTGCCTGCTCCCTGAACGTGAATGCAATGTACAGACCTTCAGCTGAGTAGATCTTCTGCTAGGAAAGGGTATGGAAGCTATTAAAGTTTAAAATGCAATCATGTGCATGAACGAGAGGTCATTCCTTCACACCACTTTGAGTTCAAGCAGAAGAAGAAAAAGGGAAAGTATCTCTGCTGATTAGAATAGGTCAATGGAAAAAGAATAGAAAACAAGAGAGGTGGGGGAGAGATCCCAAAATAACTTGAATTGCTCTGAATGTCACTTGGTGCCCACATGACACCCAGCAGAAAGAGCTGGTCAATGTGGTCATGACACAGTGACCACTGACACATCACTGACCCTCTCCCCACCTCAACTTCCTTAGAGAAGCTGGGTGAAGCCAAGGAAGTGATACACACCAGCTTTGCACAGGCGTAAGGTTTTCCTCATGACCATTAACATTCCAAGGTGAAAAATGCAAGATGAGAAGCAGCTCACGTGCAATCCACCGGTCACGAGCTGAAGCCTGTGCTTCCCCCATGCTCAGCTACCAGCACAGGGCAGGGATGCAGAAGGACGGGGGGACAGGGTGGGAAACCCCTCTCCCACCTCACACCCTTCCCACAGCTCATCCTCACTGTACACTCACCCCAAGTGTACATGACCCCGCAGGAGAAAAGGGTCAAAACATGGGAGAGAGAGAAGTTACACTTGGGGGACATTTGGGGTTTTTTTTTAATCTACAATGCACTCAGCTGAATTATGCGTGTCCCTCAGCAAAGGTGATGAAAGACAGAGGAATGGAAGGACGAAATTGAAGTCCCAGCTATTCCACATGTGCAGCTCAGACAAAGCAGGTCGAAAGAGGCAACCTACTCTATCAAATAGGGATAAATAGTGACAGAGGCGAGGGATAGCACCACCCATGCCCCATTGCTCCCTCCTTCAACCTTCACCTTCACAAGACGTTTCCACAAAGATAGGCATGTTATTTTTTAACAGCAAAACTCCAGAGAAATGGGGGGAAATGACGAACTGTGACTCTTCAGCAGCATAAAGATCTACATGTATTTTTCATAAAATAATTCTTAACCCAGGTCTCTGTCAAGCTCAAATGTTAGTTGAGACTTGTAGAAGCAATAATTTATAAATTATGAACAGTAGCAAACAAATAGCTTTTTCAGCATCTGCCATTGCTTGTGAAAGAAATATATGCAAAACCCTGGGAACCTCAAGGTGTCAAGCTAAAAAACTTGCTAGTGAGAGTTTCGCCATCAATTTGAGTGACCAGCGTGTCTAACCACAGCTCAGCGTAGCAGAAAACAAATGTTTCCAACAAGCTCCTCTGTATTTGCTCTAGTGACTAACAGCTCAAGGGAAAAAAAAAGTTTGCAAGCAATTTATGAGTGGAAAAAAAAAGGTAACACTTGAATATTATTCATTGCAAATTATTCATGCTCTTTTTCATGCAAGTAGTCTGCCCATTCATCAAAATTTTTGCTCCATCCAGGGCTGGGAAACAAGCTGTTACTCATTTTTATTTTCTTGTATTGCACTCAAGGCATAATATGTAACTAAAGTCATACTCTGCTGGTACACGGGCAAGAGGCAGAATTAGAGAGAAGCAAAGCTGCAGGCAGCAGAGCGATGGGGCTGCAGGCAGCCCTCCTGGGGAAAGGGACAGCACCGGTGGAGGGCAAATTCACCAAAGAAGGGCTGCTACGAATGTAACGAGGAAGAGCACCCTGCTGTCACCCACAGCCCTCCAGCACTTCACATGAACACAGGGAGTCCCAGCACCCCAGGCAGCCTCCTTGCATCCTGTGCATGGCGCCCAGGGCAGCCCATAGCTCAAAAGCGAAGAGCACAATGCCTCCCCTCTGCACATCCCAAGCACTCGGCCTTGTCTTTAGGGAGACAAGACAGGGACATGGTGGAAAGAGCTGAAGTTTCCTTTGGGTGGTCAAAAGCCCCTTGGCCTGGCTGTGTCAGGCAGAGACATGCACCTGCACACAGATTGAGTCATTGCATGTGGCAGGTACCAGACGGGTCTTCGCATGCATAATTATTCAATCTGCATTTGTGATAATTGCCTGGGCGAATCCGACACGCAGGCAGGTGTTATCCTGGGCTTGTTAGACTGCAGATAAAAAAAAAAAAAAAGTAGTCAGACTTGCTTATGCATTCCTGTTTTGTTGTTTTTCCATTTCATTGATTAAAATGTGAGAGTGAATTTAGCCTTAATGAATGTCAAGGACTCTCTTGCTGGAAGTAAAACTAGTTCAGGCAGTGCTCTGCAAACTTTCCGTGCCGGGCTGTGCCAAGACAGAGTGTCCCAACTTGCCGAGCTCCCTGCACCAGCCAGTGCTGCCAGCGGGATGCGGCATGGGGTGGGCGATGAGGATGCTGGCTCCCCACCACTGCTGCATCTCAGCCCACTTCAGGCCACTGTGCTGGGGCTGCTCACTGCAGGGGTGAAGCCAGGCAGCCCAAGGTGCAAACAAGGCAACCCAGGCTCAGACAGCGGTGTTGCGAAGAAATGTTGTGATCCTTGGTCAGCTCCAGGAGCACTTGCCCAGCACAACCCCGCCAGGGGCAGGCAGCTCCCCCTCTGCTCTTGCAGAGCAAAATGTTTACCTATAGCCCTGCCTTTCTGCAGCAGCTGGAAAGTAGGCTGAAATACAGGAAACATGACATCATTTGCCTTTTCCCACACAAGATAGATTAGCTCCTTTGTAAGGGGAAGCAGTGGTGAGAAACACACACCCCCAGCAGTAAATTCCACTATTACAGAGACACATTTATTGGGAGATAACAAAAGAAAGCTGCTTCTACAGTGACTTTTTGGATAGAAAAAAGGAGACATCTATTTTATTCTTTTGAAGTAGATACTGTGTAGGAAATGGCTAGCTTTTCACAGCTGGCTGTGTTTTCAGCTATAGCTTTCCCCAAACCTGCTCCTGAAGCTATGTGCTATATGAGTCACTCCATCAAATAAAGAGCAATAATAAGTTATTGTGAGCACCAGGCTTTAGATTTCTCAGTCTCCTCATCTGAAGAATAAAAATTACCCCCCTCCTGACTTCTTAACTTGGCTGGCCAAACTTTAAAGCTGTAGCTGAAAATCAAGCAAAAGTACAGAGCGTGCTACTGTAGTGCAACTGGTTTCATGTAGTTCAAAGTCAACATTCCTGGGTTCATTTCCCAGCTCTACCTTGGCCTTTCCTTTTCCTTTCTTCATTTTATTAAACCTTCACCGAGTCATTTGATGAGTTTCTCCTCTGTAAAGCAAGCCTGTCCTGAAGGATGCCAGAAGGTGCAGAAATTCATATGAGTAAATTGCTCTAAATCATTGTTTGCTTGCATGTAAACCCAAACAAATTAATAAATAAATTAGTTACTTCTTTCTGAAGAGATTAAAATGTAAGAGAGCTGTAACCCCTCCATGGCCTCCACATCCAGGAATTTTTTTAGGATAGTGTGGGAAGTTGGTCAGATCAGGGCCTGTGAAAGGTCAGGTTGGCCACACCAGGTTAGTCAGGATGAGTTCACCATGGGAAGATGTAGTGGATTTTCTTCATTCAGGCTCTTGCTACACCAGTTTCTGCATTTTCCTGTTTCTCATACCGAAATCTCCCTTCTGTCACCCAGCTCCATCTCTGCACCTCCGGTCCTCACTGGCTTGGATGGCTGGGGACAGGATGAAACATCCCATTGGTGCTTCTGCAGAGAGAACAGGTAATTTTGGTGCTGCTTTGGGCGGCGAACAGCTGATTTAGCTCCAAGCCATGTGCTTCACAACCACAAAGAGTAGGGAAACCACCTCTCCCGGTGCCTCTGCACACATCGCTGATTCCCACATTGCTGGGGAGCCTGCCAGGAAGGCGTTTTTTTCAAGAGAGCACATCCTAGCGAGGTCTGATTTCTAGCTGGGAAATGCATTATGCATCTGGTACCTCGGGGAATCTGTGGAGAAGGCTGTGAGAGGCTGGCAGTGGGTAGCTATTAAATATATTGCAGCTATTATTATTATTACTGTTGAGAAGGCAGGCACTAGGATATCACTGAGGGAGGCTGAAGAGAAGGAATATAAGCAAAATATAAGCAGCACATAGGAAATTAAACCATCTTCAGAAAGTAATCCAGAGAAATGCAAAACCAAAGTAAAACTAGATGAAACAGGTAATTTCTTCTGCAAATATTTCCACATTCACCCCATCGCCTGCTCCTCAGCCCCAATCAGAGGCTCATTTTGCACTAGAGTGGAGTGTTTAAACACAGCAGAAATCCAGCAAAAGGAGAGGTTATATGTGCTCAGTGTGAGATTTTGCAGCCAAAAGAGCTGGTTGACTCCAGGAGTCCCTGGGTCAGAGGTACACTTGTATGGATTTGGTAGGAGCTATTCTGGGAAGGACGTTGGCTTGTTCTCAGTGGCTGTGCTCACGCAGCCGACCGTGTTTGGGAATAGAGGGGACCATGATAGCCTGAACTGGGAACGTTGGTTCATGCAGATCAAATGTGTTGTGTCCCTGTAGGACTGCAGGTTGGCACAGGGAGAAGGTGGTCCCGGGACAGGAGCAAGTGGATTGCAGAGCAGGCATTCGTTCCTTGGTTTTGGCAGCAGTGCTGCCTTAAATGCAGTATTTCCTTAGTAACCAGAATAAGGGCTATTCTAATAATATCAATTTTAGAGTCAAAGGCTCCATCCAAAACCCACTGAGAGGAGAGAGATTCCCAGTGGGCCTGAGACTCAGCCCACAGAGCGTGTTTCTCTCCAGATTTATTAGAGACTGAAGCTCATACTCCCAGGGGATCCCCAGCAAAGAACAAACCAAATTAAGGCTGCTACCTTTGGAAATCAGATTTCAAGACAATTAACTCCTGCAAAAAGATTGTTGTTTGCATCACAGTCCCTAAAACTGCAAAATTCTGCCTGTTATTATTCCTCAGAGATGCTGTGATGGTGCACATTTCTGTTAATACAAATAACCCTTCCCACCCTAAATATCCTTATAGCTTTCAGACATCCCTCAGCTTTTTCTGTCAGTGTCCCAGATCTAGTAGTGCTCTAAGAAAAACATACACCAGAAAAGCATCCTCATTATTCCTACTTGTAAGGATAATCATAAGAAAGTAAATAGCACATGACCTAAACGCCGTGCTCAATCGAAGTAAATCACTACATTCTCACTTAAAATATGACACCATTCAGGGGCTCATATCAAAATCTGGATATGCCCATGCATGGAGATACACAGACTTCCAGCAGATAACCCCTGTACAAAAAGCAAAAGGAAACAGAATAAAGGTGCGTTGAAAGCATACCTTTATTCCATTTTGTTGAAAGAAGAACTTTAGATATGTTCCAACTCCTTTCTTCTAAGGAAATCAATGGGACCTATTGTCAACATTTTCAAAAGAAGCAAGATCAGGCCTTTCACTGAACGCAGCAAAACAGAAAGAATACACTTTCCCTTCCCTAGAATACTGCATGCTGCTCAGCCAGCCTGGCCACTCTGCCAAAGGCGGACAAACCAGCTGCTGCCTGTGGCTTGTTGGGACCACAGCACAAAGGCCAATTACACTAAGGAAAATTCATTGCAGGTGATTTTCCAGAAGCCAGGCCTTTCTGGATACATGGCAGAGCCTTTCCCTGTTCCAGGGTGTTTCTGTGCTCTTTCCCTCTTACCGTGGCAGAGCAGAGGACAGATGCCCACTGCACTCCTCAGGACAAGCAGGTATATGGAAACAAAGCTCTTCCCATGCTTCTTTTCATAATCAAAACCTCTATTTGCCATGGAGTTTAAAAAAACAAAATTGCTTTTATTCCACATTAGACTGGAAGTTTCCAACTGGAGATGACATTTATGCTGAAACACATGCCAGGCTCTGTGCAGTCTTGCCCGCAGCAGCTGGAAATCTGGTGCTGGCTTTGCTGGGGAGGAGTGCTGGGCATCTTTTGTTTTAGACAGAACATCACATGGGCAATCTCCTATCTGCCACCTGCTATTACTTTTGTAGTCTTTTTATGAGAACCATTGCCTACTTTATCAGGTGTTTGCTTCCATAAGATGGTAATGCGTGCTTCTGCTGAAGCTATTCTGGGTGTTAAACGCACCATGTCCTACTGTGGAGAAAGGCAGAATCCCAAAGCACACCAGAAGCAGCTTCCAACATGCAAGAGATGAAGTAGCTCTCCGTCTCAAAACCACAAATCCTTCCATCCAGTGCAGTGTGCAGTGAGCAGGCAGCTGTGGACTCTCCCCCAGAGGTGGCCCTGCTGAGTAGGTGTCCACAGTAAGAGGGTCCCACTGGGGCCCTCTCACACGGCTTTCCTCCACCCTTCCCATCACAGCTTTCACAAGCATTAGGTCACAGAGATGTTATCAAAGCTGGTGGGGAGGGGGTCTGTGAGCCCCACTACAGAGCACCTCCATCCCCTGCCAACGGCCCAGACTGGGGAGAGCACAGCTTGAACCAGCCAATGCCTGCACCAATGCCCAGCTTCATCCCTGCCAGCCAGCAGCTCCCCAGCGCATCCCTTCCTCAGCAACCAGAATTAAACTTTCTTTCATCAAGATCATCTGGCCCCAGGCTTGGTTTGTGAGCGAGTCAGGGCTTGTGAAAAATACAACTTAATTGACTGAAGGGTATTTGGTGGTGCTGTGTGGCTTGTTAAACCAGGCAGGGATTTCACCTGCCCTCCAACTTCCTTCGAAAAACCCAGCCCCAAGGTTTCTCTTTACGTAGCTCGCACAAGGGGAAATCTGGGAGAGGATCTGAGGCAGTCAGATTTGCCTCCGTGGGGTTTGAGAGATCCACCTAGTCTGTAGAGCATCCTTCTCTCTGTGGCATGGGACAGAGCCACGTTTCACTTGGTCAAATGCTATTCCCCTTTTATCTTTTAATTTCCAGCCCTGCAAACAAGTACATCTGCCAGGCTGCATGTAAACAGAATAATGGGTTCTCTGGCCAGCAGGAAGGTATGACTCATTAATTGCTTTACACCACAGTATAGAAAGCCATCAGTGTCTGCTATGGCCAATCTCCTTGTAGAAAAAACTTATATTTGGATGGTATTTTTCAAAAGAATCTTATGTGTGCTCTGCCACTGTTTGCTATGCAAATTTTGGTGTTAATTGCACCAAAATGAGAAACATATTACTTAAATCAGTGCACTCTTCAGATGGGCATCAGTGCGTGTGTGTGATATTCTGCCAGATGTTATTTTATTACTGCAGTTTAATACCTAACCATCTGCTTCCTTCTTATTTTGTCATGGTTTGTATTCTCCCTGGGACCTCTTTTCTGTTACAATGGTTTTTATCATCTGCATTATGTATTAGTACAGCCAAGGCTAAAGGCTGGCAGCATCCCGAGCACAGTTTTTGAACGGAGAAGAAAACGAGCAGCAGATCTTTAAAGTAAAGACATGGAACTGATGCTCCAATTGGGCTGTCCACCTTTCCCAGGCTCAGTCTAGGTCTTGGAGGCATTTCAACATTCCTGCTCTCATGAGGGATTGAGATTGTTCAGATAATTTTGCCAACAAATAAAGCAATATTTTCAATAATTCTGTCTAGTCTGTCGCCATTTCATTGTCTAGTAGGAGATAATGGATAACAACAACCTGACCTTTTGTTAGTAAACTTCCACTAGGCTACACATAATATTACCCAGCACTTTATATCCTTCAAACATCATACAAATACTAAATAATAGATCCACATGGTAATTGTCTGGTATAATAAAGAGCAAAAAGCACAGCATTTAGAGTGAGTATCTAGAGCACAGGTTGAGGCCTATCCCAGTATAAATCTCACTGTTTTGGGGGACTGTGTTATACCAGGATCACATCCCTGCTTTGCCATCCCAATTTGCTCAGTGGTGGTGTAACAGTGCTGTGAACATAGCCCTGTAAAGGCCATAAAAAGACCCTAGTTGTGTATCAGTAACCCATTTCAGGTTCCATTTCAGTTAAGAATGAAATTAACTTTCAATTGATTAGGAATTAAAAAGCATGACAGGGAATATAAGCCAAATGCGCTGCAGAATGGACAACGGACCTGAGCAGCAGAAGCTCCTGCCTCCAACCTTTCAAGCTATTAACCCTGGCATGAATTTTTATTTAGTGTTAATTAGGGGACTGGCAGCAAAAATCAATTAATTAATTACATCTCAGATCCACTGGAAAGTATAATGGAAATCAAAGAGAGCTAGATTATACTGCATCCATGGAGAAAAGGCTGTTGCAACAGCTCTGGGTAATGGCACTCCCTTTTCCTTTAAGCGTAAAGAAGTGCTTGAACCAAAAAAAAAATTCTAAAGAAAAAATAAATCTGACCAAAATAATTTCTCCTAGCTGGAAACACGAAACCTTTCCTTGACTTAGCCCATCCATCTGGCAACATCCCTGGCTCCTGCTTTCATTAGTGCCCCTGGAGCTCTCTGATCCTGAGGATTTCTCTCTTGCACCAGTCCTGCAAAGCTCAACCTCCTCCTGCCTTCTTACAGAGCACCACCCTCAAACCACCCTACAAGTACAGTTTACAAGACCTCGGGAAAAGGTCCAGAATGTCCCCAAAGCAGGACTCAAAAGGGGATGACAGCACATGTCGCCATCTCCCTGGCTACAGCCCTCCAGAGAACACACACATTTTGCTATTCCATCTATTTCAAAGAAAATTACGCACTGGGTCTGGGTTTGCTTTGTTTTTCAAGGCCCAAGGTGCAATTAGCTAACTAACATTACCGACAGTGATTAGCGGGTGCTAATCACAATAGAATTTCTGTCAAATTACATGGTGCATAAATACGGCCTGACAAACCAGTACAATGCTGAGCAAAGCGAGAGCTGGCAGCAGGGCTGGGAGCATGGCAGCAGCACAGGGCACGGGCCAGCCCTCTGTTAACACATCGCCCATCTTCTGCTGGATTTCAGGTGAGCAGCTCCCACAGAGGGGTTTTCATTTGGGCAGGACTTTGGCCTTTCTGGTTTCAAGATACAAAAACAAAGACGTAAGCCAGCAGCATGTGTGTGTTTGTGGTGGGTGTCAAGAGCTGTTCAGCTCGACAACCTCCCGCTGCTACAGCCTTTGTGTCCTGGAAAAATTTGACTCTCATTGCCTGGGATGTTTGAGACCAGCTGGTTGACAAGGCCTTGCACGTCCTAATTCAAAGTATTTTGATGGAGTCAATGAAGAGATAGAGCCACCCTGATTGCATCCACAGCCTGCCCAAGAGCATGCCAGTGCCAGACCCGGTCACTCAGGGAGGACATGGTGAAAGGCTTGGAGAAGAGGAGACTGAGGGGTGACCTCATTAATGTTTATGAATATGTAAAGGATGAGTGTCAGGAGGATGGAGACAGGCTCTTTGCAGTGACATCCAATGATAAGACAAGGGGGAATCCGTGCAAGCTGGAACATAGGAGGTTCCACTTAAATATGAGGAAAGCCTGCTTCACAGTGAGGGTAACAGAACACTCAAACAGGCTGCCCAGAGATGCTGTGGAGTCATTTAAAACCTGCATGGACACATTCCTGTGTGACCTGGTCTAGGTGTTCCTGCTCCAGCAGGGGGATTGGACTAGATGATCTTTCAAAGTCCCTTCCAATCCCTGATATTCTATGATTCTGTGAAGCCTCTGCCAGTGGCCCTATTGCTCAGCCCATTTATCAGTGCCACCGCCAAGAATAAATATTTATAAATGGTGTGTCAGATCTAATGTGATAAATTATCTCCAGTCATCACAAAGATAGTTCAAGATGTGTTAAGCCGGTTCTAAACATTTGGGTAAGAGAATGTCTAAGAGGGAAGTTGGAGGGAGAGAGAGAAGAAGACAAGCCATAAGTGCCAAAAAGAGAAGGACAAAACATTTACCAGTTTGACTTTGGACCGTACTTCTTGCCCTCAGTTTGTGAAGTGCAAGTAACCTGGCGAAGTACATTAAAGCTCTCTTGACTAACCCCAGTTTATTGTAAATATCACGGCAAATCCATTGTAAACAGCAGCAAGAGACTTTTGGGAACCCATTAATCAAAATAAACTGCTCTGGAAAATGCCTCTGCTCAGCTTGTTTAACTAGCGCTGCAGCTCCATACTGCATAGCTGATTTCAAAATATACAATTTATTGCTTTGGATGTCTTTGCTCAGAGATAGAACTAAATTCCTCTGGGTACTTTAACATACAGTTAATCAAAGCACAATGCCACCCCTATCATATTTACAATCTGGCAGGCAATTAGTCAATAATAAATAAAATGCATTGGAAAGACAAATGATATTACTGTGTATGTATCAATGGGCTTATAGGCTCAAAAGATTTATCAGTACCACTGGAGAGAATAAATATTTATAAATGGATGTGTCACTCACAAAGTGATAAACTATCTCCAGTCATCACATGAAGAATGCATATTTTCAAGTTGACATACTTTATTATCTACCTAATCGTTTTTCAAAAGGTGTTTTTCAACTTTATTAGCTGTACTTAACAACTGGAGGAACTTATTATCATCATCACTGAATTGAGGTTGTACTGCAAAGCCCCAGTCTGGGTTTCCACTGCAGGTTGTACAAAGCGAATAAAAGATTTTCTCTCTCCATTGTTATCCTTTGGCCCCATGTCAATACTTAAAGTCCTGCAAACCCTATCGCTGTGAGTAGAGCCACTTAAAAAATTTAAAAACATAACTTTCCTCTGAATAAAACAGAGGAAAAAAACATTCTGAATGTTTAAATTTCAAATGCCTTTGATATACAGATATTGGAAACCCATCAGGAGGCAGAACACGTCAATTATTTCTACCACAAATCCATACTGGGAAGGAGTAGGATTAGAAATATCAGTAAAAAAAAAACCTCAAAAAACCAACCCATCTTTTCACGTGATTCATGTCTCACCATTTCCAAAATTAGGAGCCCTGCTCATACCTAGACCTGCTGCTTTAAATGAGTGACTTACAGTGTCAGAGCTAAGTATGTGTTCCAAAACCTACCATTTTTTTGTATAAATATTTAAATAGAAATGCCTTTTAGGAGAGTAGCTTGTGTTAGTAGAAGTGTGAATGAAGTTATGTTTGTATAAAATGTTTACACTATAGCTGTATTTGTGGAGAAGACTTAAACCAACATAACTGCATCCACACTGAGAAATGTTCACAGCAATAGCAGAGAAAAAAGGAGTAATTCTTTTCTGCTTACCTCCTCAGAAATAGATCATTAGCTAATTATTAACCTGGCTATATTTATTTATAGAATTTTTATTTTCTTTTTGTGTTATTATATTTTATTTTATGGACTGAAAAGCTAAAGCAATATATTCAAAGATATTAACAACTGTTTTAAGACTATTAGTAACCCAATAACTAAGCTTTAGCTGAGAAGGATTAAAGCCAAGGAGCTGGGTCAGTCCTTGAATTAGTCCAGCAACACCATGAGGACAGATGTTTCCATGTTTGACTGTGCGCAGCGATGCTGTACCTCTGGGTTTCCCTGCCTCAGGGGGTGGAGCTGTACTTGGCTTACACAGTGAAGCTTGTGAGCAAGCAACGGAAACTGGATATTCTCCACATTTGCAAATCTACCATGCCAGTTAGACCTGATAAAATTTTAAATGCTCCCCTGAATGAAGTTTTTTAAATGCTGCTGTTGTTATCCCACTCATTTTACATTTGAGTTTGGCAGTGGATGCCATTAGTGAACATTCAGTGTCAACAGTGTCATGATGTTGCTCTTAGAGATGTGTCAAGTACCGTAGTGTGATCTTGTTGCATTTAAAATTAACCACAGTAGTAAGACTCTGCCAATTTCTTGCATTAGATCCAGAATGAAGCCAGGAAACGTGTCAGGTGCACAGAGCGTGTTTCAAGAATAAACAAGCAACAAAGAAAACTCCTTTTTTTTCTGCTGCTTTTTTCTTTGTGCCACGTCTTGTCATACAATTCAATTGTTAGGTGAAAAGCCTTTCTTTCTGCTGCTTTGCCGTACCTAGCAGCCTGCCTCTGCAAGGAGAAAGCAGAAATGGCAAACGGCCCTAGACCCCTGGGAATCCTGTAAGACAACCACTTACAACCTGGTTTTAACTTGTTTCTCATTCATTATCCTTCAAAGAAATTGACTTTGGTGGCAGGACAGGAATTTAGACAAACCACATGGATCTATCTATTTACCTAGAAAAGAAAAAAAAAAAAAAAAGGTGTATTTCAGAAGTGTGTTGCCCGGGCTGCATTAGTTAACAGATCTCAGTTTAAATGTGGTTTTTTCCCTGATGTAGTCGCAGAGGTTTTCTCTGCAAATCATTTCTCAGTCTAAATCTTCAGTTTCTTGGAAACCACATGACTGATGGTCCTCTACGCTCAGGTTAGAGATAATCTATTGCACTTTAGCTGCAGAGTTGCCCACTCAGCATTATACATGGCTCTAGTTTGCAACTCTTGTTTTACAAGGTATAATATCAGCTTTACATCCTTCATAGCTGAAGCTTTGACTTTTTTTTTTCCTCTATGATTCAGACCAAGGGAAAGAAATACATTTGTTGAATTGAGAAACATTTGTGCTAAACTATTTTCTTCTCCCTTATTCACATTAAAAGATTGGGAATAGAAACTCTGAAGCATGTGTGCAGAAGTAGGGTTGTGTCAGAAGCCTGACATCAAAAACCAACACCAGGTTGCTCAGGGTCACCCTAGAGCCAGCAGCAGGACCAGTATGAGACCCAGAGCCACATCAGCCCTCACTCATGGCACCAGCTGGGTTTTGATGGAGCGCTGGTTACCTGCACTTGCCATCACAGCAGTTAAAAGGCCCCAAGCAAATACAACATTCACCACAGACTTTTTTGAGTTTGCCTGTGTGTTTTTATCAAAACACCTTTATCAAAATCTGGGTCGTGTGAATATTATTCCTACGCCCTACTCACTTCTTGGCAAGCAAACTACCACCATGCTTTCCAGCTGCACAGCAGATGGGAAGGTCCTTCACAGAGCTTTGTACGTGCGTTGTGCTGGGGAATATGTATTTCTGCCTCACTTCTCAGCCAGCTTCAGTTCTCTACTGCTGCTGGTGCACTCACAAGTGCCTGCCCTGTCCTGGGACTTGCTCTGCAGCAGCAGCCATGCCAAACACCAGACTCGGCTCTTCTCCATGCCATTCACTACGCTCTCTTCCTGACATTGCTGCTGGCTGAGAAAACCCAGCCATGTGCCTGGGGACACAGCTGACCCTGTGGGTAACTGTTCAACCCCACATTTGTTATTCTGAGTCCTCCTAACTCATCACACTCACAGTGACAAACCTCCCTCTGATGCTCAATGCCCAAGTGCTTTGATACTGTCTTACAAGCTGCAGCTCCAGCTCACAGCACCGCTCCTCAAGTCAGCAGAAGAAAAAGAATCCTTTTTAAAAGGATTAATATCTCTAAAACACCATCACATTGAACAAGACTCCTCCAGCTGCTGAAGCAACGCAGCAAAGAGAAGGGTCTCCACAAATGGTATCACTGCCCCCAATATGGTTTTCCTCAAAAGACATTGAATTGTAAGATGGAGGGTTTGGCAAGTCCAGCCACCTTAAAAACTTTCAAAAAAAACCCTAACTCCACCCTTGTTTCATAGCAGAGTGACAGAGACCAAGCCTTCCTAATAACACGTCTTATGCAACCACCTCTCATTACATCACTGACTGGAAAAACTGCCGGAGTGGGGTCACCCTGGCCCTCGGGCCCTGCCCAGCTCCTACAGTGCCTGTCTGCGTATGATGGAGGAGCTCAACCCAAGTTAAACCCTGCTGCCTTCACCTGCGGCACCCAGCCAGGCTCTGGCGGGCTCCCCACATAGGAGGGGCATTGCCACGCGTGCC
The DNA here is from genome assembly GCA_013400055.1 of Nycticryphes semicollaris. Classification (NCBI taxonomy): domain Eukaryota; kingdom Metazoa; phylum Chordata; class Aves; order Charadriiformes; family Rostratulidae; genus Nycticryphes; species Nycticryphes semicollaris. The sequence goes on from VXBJ01006753.1 coordinate 1,540,877, forward strand.
GAGGCCTGCCAGAGCAGGGTGAGGGCTCCTGGGGCCAGGTCGGCCCCGCTCTGCCTGCGTGAGCAAGCACAGCCTTGTTTTATATGGCTAGGATGAGGTTCGTTGCTGTCTAACCCGATGGAGGTGTTTCCGAGGGATGAGAATTTTTTTGAGGGCCTGCAATAAAACCAACTGCTAGAGGCAAAATAACAAAACAGGGGAGTATGAGCTCTTCCAGTGGGTCATCTGAAGTTAATTCTTTGAAAATGGCAATCTTTCATCCAACTACATCTCACCAAGATATTTCCAAGACTGATATCACGTGACCTGCAACAAATCACCCAGGAACTCAGGTTAGAGCTGAGATTCCTGGAAAATCTGAGCAAAGGAAATAGTGTCGGCGCTCATCCATGGGAGAGGAGACTACTTAAGCTGTGAAAGGTTATTCGGGCATTTAAGTAACAGGTGGGAAATGATCTTTCAAGGTAAAGATTTCTCAGCCAAAGATGGCTGTTGAATAAGCCAACATCAAGACTCAAGGACATTTGAAGGAGCTAATTCCTTACAGCACTGTACTATGCAACCAGCATTTCACTTCTAATAGTTGAGCAAAATTGCAAACAGCTGGTGGATTGTTGGAAGACTTTAAAACATTTCTTTCAAGGTATTTTATTGCTTTCTTAAAAATAAATACACATGCCACACATTCCCCCTTTTGCAGATACAGTAAACGTGTATCCCAAGGACCATTTTTAGTTGGCGAGTTTCTTATTCATCAAAGCAAAAACCTCTGTTCTGATTTCTCTACAGAAGTCAGGCTCATTATTATTTCTACCCCCCACCGCCAGCCAGGTATCACTCTTTACCAGGTGAACAAGTGCCTTCGTATACCCATAAAGGAGGAGAGGGTGATCATAGCGCAGTTGTGTTATCATTGTGCTCACACTGTCTCCTGGGGCACAGCCCCTCAGTGGAGCATCCCAGCTCAGCAGGGAGCTGACAGCGTTTTTCTAAAAGGTGAGTGGAAAAACCTGATTACTTTATGCATGAGGGATTTGTTTCAAACGCTGCTGTGAGGGCTCCCCAGAGGTCCTAAAAGCTAAGGATAGATTTTGAAAACCACATTCTTGCATGTGGAGGGATGAACTTATGACTGCCCTGTTCAGTTCCCTACAGCAAAGGTCAGGCAAAAATAAAAATCTCAGCTCACAAATTGTTCCCCCTTGTGAATGCCTTGCCATCAGTTAACTCTTACTGCAGCCAAAACTTCTGCCTGCCACCAAATCCTTCCTCTCTCTCCCTTCATTTGTCATTGCTGATACCATAAGCATCCTCCCCATCACACAAGGTCATCTCAATCCTCCAAGCAGGCTCAGACTCCCCTAGAACTGCACAGGTACAAGTAATGTCTTTTACCGCTCAGTCTGCAATACTTTAACTGCAGTGAACCAACAGGAGGTACCAGATGGAGACAATCGAAGTCAAGGTGAAGCGACCCTCCATGAGGAAGGGCATGGAATCAACATCACACAGCTGCTGGAAATGCTGTGACCGGTGGGGGATACGGTGCTGCACACCATGCATTTAAACACATGGTTTAATTGAATTCATTATGAGAACCACATCCCCACATTATGAATACCATACGGTATTTTGCAGCTGCGGTCGTAACTCAGCTTCATCAAAAACCTGCAGTGGCTAGAAACAAGCAAGAGCAATGGCACGTAGCATTTTCAAAGAATGCAGTATAGTATATGGCTACAGGCAAGTACATGCAAAGTCAAGAATAAAGTCAGGGCCTTCAATTTTCTTAATTTTAATGGCAACTTTCACCTATCAGGAGCAGAGATTTTTTGANAATACAAGCTCTGAAAGTACAAGGTTAGTGCTATTAATGTACCTATAAGCGTGTTCCTTCAGTGACAGTTCCCAGATTGAACAGTTCCAGGATTTGATGTCACCACAGAGCCACACCACACCCAGCCCCCCTTGTGTTCTCTCTTCTCTGTCCTTTCCTCTATTACGAGAAAATGACTATATGCAGCATCAGAGATAGGTTAGAAACAAGGATTGAGTCCTCACAGTCCAAGTGCTTTACCCCAGGGACAGCTGTTACCTTGGGAACTTCATAGAAACATCATTCTGTCTGGAGTGACACATAAAGACTGCACCATAGACCTCATGCAGACTTGGTACAACATGGGACATATTTCCATAGGTTTTGGAAAAAACTAAAGCCTTACTGGGTTCTCCTGCATCCATGAGTCCAGACAGGGACCTTCTGGAGACTTGGATGTCTGTCCCCCTGCTCACAGGGATGAGCACCCAGAAGGGGCAGGTAGGTGAATGTTGCAAGGTCCTTCACAGGGCAATGGCAACGCTTTCTCTTTTCCATCATAGAGCAACTAAATGTTTGTATTAACTTAGTAATGAGTATCTTGTATTTCCTCTCCTTCCTATGATATCAGTCTCTAGAGACCTCCCCTGCATTATACACATGGGCACATATGCACACACTCATCTGCGTAAAGAAAAACTCCTGTTTGATCTGCACCACTTGAAAAGAATTACAGGCAGTGCCCAGAAGTCCTTTCTCTCTCTTTGTCCTATAATAAAACTTTGTTCAGCAGGCCAAAGGACAAAACCCTGAAATTTCAACTTGGATGATTATCCTTCTTTCTTTACAGCCTTTTTCTTTTCCCAGTTTCATAAGTGCAGTTGCTTCCAACAGCTCTCTGCTGCCTTGCCTTAGGAGAGGGTCTCTAGGAGGTAACCACAGTCCCTTTAAACTGGGCCAGAAGCTGAAAAAATTCATAGGTTTGGCAGGGCTGAGATCTGAAGCGTTAGTCTTCAGTCTCTGAAGACTGAGAAAAGGAAATTTCACAGAAAGGGCATTACAAAAAAGAAAAAAATCTGTAATCAGTCTAATTTGATAACCAATTTGTCTCAGCCATGCCTTTGCCCTGGCTTTCAAAATGAATGTTCTTTGGAAACAAATGTCAGCGAGCCGGTCTGGAGTGTGAAATCCATCGTGAGCACAGCCGCCAGATGTGTCTGCTTTATGAACTTCGGATTTCCTGAACCTCTTGGTTAAAAAGCATGTGTCTCTGTTACTCGAGATCACAACCAGCAAATTCAGCGGCTAACGACCAAGTCATAGTTATTTCCCCAAGAACTTTCATCAGATGAAGTTATTCATCATGGATTACATGCCCAATTCAAGCAGTTTGAAATCTTCCAACAATTATTTGGTTCACAGCCTCACTATGTGGATGCAAAATGATCTCATACAGTTATCATTTTTAGGTGTAAATGCTCAGAAATGAACCCAAACTACAGTTCAAGTCTCAGAGGTGAGCCTATGAGACCCATTAATCTCAAGAAATACAGACATCTAATGCAAACGATAAAATTACCTGTTTGAAGCAAGTCCTAAGTCTCTAAGCCACACACGTGCATCAGAAAAGGCTTAATTTATATGGTTGTAAAACTCTTGCAGAAAGCACACCGTCTTTGACTTATAAAGAAAGCTAGAAAGAGGAAGCCCGCTTCATTTGCAAACTCAGCGTGCAGATTGCGAGCAACGTCCTTGTCTTCTGACTTTCCTGCAAAACGATTTTTAACATCCTTGCGTATGTGCCTGTATTTATAGAACTTGCTGGTATTTCTATCATACCAACTTTTAAACTTAGTATTTTTTAGTTCATGCCACCTCTTGCTTGCACAGCACATGCAGGAGATGCCTCCTTGCCTTGGGGCTCACAGCCCCCCCCCAAAAAAAAACCCTCTGGGGTGAGCAGCTCCCCACAAAGAAACACTGAGAAAGCTTGAGATGATGCCCCAAATCCAAGTTCTGTACCATAGTTGCAAATTTCATGTATCTAATCACTTGCTATAAACACATCTTTATACCAAAAGTGGGTTGGATCCATACATCCCCCCACACTCTTCACTCTAAAATCTCTCTGCTGGAGTCCAAACAAACACAATGAACCACTTATTACTGCCTCCCTGACTGTGTTCCTTGCACCTGGGACTGAGGCTGACAGGAGGCATTTGTTCCATGTCACCTCATTTCGGGGCTGGATGCATTTCTCCTGGTGGAGAATACGCTCCAGCGAGGAATCTGCTCAGCAGCACAAGCACCAGTGAGCCAGACCTCAACTGGGCACTGCAACTGGTGCTGCGATGGTGCCCCCAGCCAGCTCCCCTGGACAAGTTCCTGCCTTTCCACTTACCTCTTACCTCCTTTTCACCCTCCATAACCATTCCCACTACAAAAGGCAAGAAAAGCACTGGGGATGCTACTCCTTCTACAGTTTATCCGAGAGCGCAGCATAAAGGCAGGCCAGAGATTTCCGAAGCAACCTCAGTGTAAACTGATGACCAGGCAATAAACCTGTCTTTAGATAAGTAGAACAGTTTGCATGTGCATTTGTGCCTGCACCTGCCTGTTCAGCGAGTCATCACTCATTTCACAGCTCATTTCGCTGACTGTGGTCTACGGGTTTTATCTTTTTAATTGGGCAAACAATACACACCTTGTCTTTGCACATAAAGTCCAGTGCTAACGTGCATGACTCTGACAAGTTGGTGGTTTGTTGGGTTTTTTTTCCAATCAGGTCTTACTGCATTTAATTAAGTGCTGTGCATTTAAGGTAGATGTGTTCTCTTTTTTGACAGTTCCCGATCTGCAATGCAAATACTCAAATTTCTGCAAAGATTTTGATTCTGCCTGAGGCAAATCTTCAAGGGCTCACTTCAATGTCCGCTAAAGCTCAGGGAGGGGGAGACCCTTTGATTTTGATGGTTTTGGGACAGGCCCAGCAGCACTAACAAGAAAAGACAAGGAGTGTGAGCTGCCCCTCACTCCTGAGCAAGGACTCTAAAGCAGATGAAGAGCAGCAGAAACTTAGCAGTTACCTTACTTTATGTGGTTTCTCTGGGAAACTTTTTGGGTTCTTTTAACTACACCAGCAGTGCACTACACAGAGACAGGGTTTTGCATCTCTCACAGAGGCCAGCAGAGTTAATCTAGTTTACACCAGCCACAGTCTTGGCCCGAGGGAGAAGATAATGCAGACAGCAGATGAAACTGGCTGAGCAGATCATGGTCCTCTGGTTACGTTCTCATTGTCCTCTATGCCTTGCATTGCTCACTGCTCTTAAGGTTTTAAGTCCCGTCGGGCAGCAGGGTCTTGGCATAGGGTGCCCACCAGCTACGCTCACTCAGCCTATAGCTGCAGAAGGATGCCGATGGCTGCTTCACCGCCTGCCCACTGGCTCTGGACAGCCCAACTCTGAGCTGGAGTTCCTGCTTGAGCTACTGGACTCTAGCATCAGCACAAATGCAACCAGACTCCAACTGAGCCCATCATGGTGAGGATGAGCACCCATCCCTGCTGCAGCTCAGGCCCATGTGTCAGGAGAGAAACGCTCAAAAAAACCAACACCCTCTACACACACATACTCTTACTTTGCAGCATGATTCGGTTTTGGCAAAGACACACTGCATGTGTGTGTGGGGGGGGGGGGGGGGGGG
>VXBJ01006753.1:1546816-1626377 GCA_013400055.1 Nycticryphes semicollaris
GGGGGAAGATGTGTCTTTGTTCTAGGATGCAAATGAGCATCTTTTTTAGAAGCTGAGAAAGAGCCCCAACTAACAAAAATTGCACATTGACTGAAATAAGCCAGGCTGCCTTTCAGATGTAGACTTCAGACAGAAAATGAAACATATCAAAGTGTCTGATTTGACGTGGCTTGCAGCTGCAAGGCAAAGCGACTGTCCCATTTTTTCCCCCGAGGCGAACACTCAAGATTTTCTTGATCTTATCTTTGTCTTTCTATAAGTCTTTGAAAACCATCTGTAGAGATTCATAAAGGGTATTTGTGTTTTAAGTAAACTGCAGAAGTGATCTATACCGAACAGATGGAAACAAATCAAAAAGCTTAACGGGATGCAGAAAAACAGCAACACTTAGAAAAATACCAGATATGAATGAGTAGGCAGGTTGTCTCTCATTTATATTACATTTAGTGTGGCATCTCTTTCCCCTGGCTCTCTCTGCAGCTCTCATGGTCTGCTCTCACCACTCTTCTCCTGTCCTCATTCATAGGCTCAAAAAATACTTCCCAGACGTGTTTGCTCCTCTGGACGAGCACCCCTTCGATGGGAATTGTTCAGCTTCTTGGCAGAGCCTGAACACCCACCCGGAGCCCTCAGCACAGCTCCCTCAGAAATTGCATTCGACAGCAAGAGGCTCTGATTTTTCACGGCTTGCCAAAACATTTCTGAACAGATAAGGTGGGGGAGAAAAGTGCTACAAATCAATCTCCACCATGCTCCAGGATTGTGCTCTTGTTTGTTTGTTCAGGAGGATGTTTTTTTCTGACAGATGATTTCAAAGAAGCACAAGACTGCTTCCTATGCTTTTCATAGAAGACGCAATAAGGTGCAAAATGATGTGTGTTACTGGAGTGAGTGGGCGTTAATGGGACTTCCTGAGCGTACTAACAAAACCCACAGAGAAAAGAGAAAAAAAAGCTTTGCCAATTTTCCCCCGTGTTTCAGCTGCAGACCTGCATGTTGTCCTCTCTCCCCATTAGTCAGAGCCCTTCATGCCCATTTTGAGGGGACTGCCACAATACTGCTGGGGAGCACCTGCCCTAGTTCAGCTCAGTCATTGTAAACCCAGGCAAAAACCGTGCCCAGCTGAGCCTTCACCGCAGAGGCACTTTGTATATCAGCATAGCTCTTGCTTCACAAAATTCCTAGCAGTGGGCCCACAGAGGCCGGGCCCTGCTAGCACAAGGTCCAGGCTGCGTAATTCCCTCAATAAATTTATCAGCCTCCATCATAAAACTGCACAGGCTTTACATGTACACTCAGACACACCATTGCTGCACAGCTGCTTCATAACCTCACCTCTCCAGTGGTAGCAATGCCTGTTTTATTTCCTGTGTACAACTATTAATGGCCAGATTGTACCTTGTTCTCCCCTTTCTTTTCTTACCAGTCCCTAAAAGGTCAAAGGCAAAGGTTAAGGTAAATCCCAGATGGAAGACCTGGGGATGGAGAAGGTTTTTGGAGGTACTTCAAAGCACTCCTCCTGCTTTGTTAACGTAGGATGTTACATGACAGAAACTCAAGATAGACGTGTTTTTCTATTGAGATACTTAATTTATTATGAAGCCAAGACACAGGTTCTGCCTGAAGCAGCTCGGGAGGAGGGTGATCTTATCCTGCAGTCCTGTCTGATCCCCAGGATGGACACTAAGGACATTCCTGTCCCTTTAGACTCTGGGAACACACTTTGGTTGGGGTCCTCAGACATACAAAGAGGGAACAAGAAAGGATCAATTCAACTGAAGGAATGACAGGGTATGCTTTAACCCCACATCGTCCTTCCCCCACTGAGATGAAACTCCGGTGCTTACAAACTATGGGCTGAGCTCAGTGCAGACCCAGGCACATTCCCACTGCCATCAAAGGAAATCCACCTTTGACTTTGCAAGAGCTGAGCAGGACAATGCCAAGAGCATCTGAAAACTCATTTCCTCTCTCAATACCGGGAAGCAGAGACAGCAAAAATCCTTGGCATTCCTCCTCTCTCTCAGTGTGGGTCTGGGGCCACAGGACTCCAGCACAAGCCTACATGGGAACACAGCAATGCATGAGCAGCTGTGGAGGGAAAGGCCCTTCAGCTGACTGCGTCTACCTACCAGACTCCAGGGAAATCATCATGATGTGTTACACACCGTTTCTCACCAGCTCTCTTAGCCATCGCCCACAGAAATGAAACATTCCTACATATTTCTCTGCTCTTCCCATAGGGGCTCCCTGCCCTCCACTTGGCCGCACTGCCTTCTCCAAAACGGAACAGGCAAAGACTGACTTGTTCATCAGGCCACACTCATGAGAACATGTGTGGATGATGTCTGGGACATCATCAGCCTGAATGCATCGGTCTTTTTCTCCCCCAGCCTGGAGCAGAGCCATATCTGCCTCCTGAGCAAAGCCCAAGGCGTCTCATGCTGCAGCCCTGGTGGACCTTTGTTATTTGGATCCATGTGAGTGCAAATTCCCATTTCTACCCACCTACCAGCCTAGAGAGACTTGCACACAAAAATAGAGGCAATACTGTCACTGATATTTTTAGAAAGGGAATGCATATGTAAATTTTTCCCCTGAAAATGTCTCTGTGCGTCAGACTCTTCCCCGATTCAGAGAACATCCCTTCTATCTTTTCCTCAAGTACATGCTGCACACAGCAAAGCTTAACATCTCAGGGAAATTAGTGGTGGAGAAGGTTGCTGCAAAAGTGATTCATCTATCACATCTTTCACAGCTTTGGTAAACTGGAGCGGTGCGAATTTCTCTGCCCCCAGTCTTGGCTGCTCAAGAGCTCCCCAACTTCTCTCCCATTCATAGCTTCCTGCGCATGCAGCAAGAAGCGAGGAGCGGTGCTAGTTTCCTCACCTCCACACCCCCAGCCTCCTGCCGTATGCTTCCTGCTGAGGATGCCATCAGAATCCAGACAGGCCCATCTGCTGGGAACGCTTCCCTGGTAGGCAGCTCAGAGGCTACAGAACAGGGGCTTTTGGCTGGCACGGTGGCAGGGCAGTGAGGAGCATCAGCAGCCCTCTGCATGAGCTCACGGGTGATTCCTGCATCAAGACCATCCCACCAGCAAGAGCTGAGCTTGCACCAGGGCTGCTCAGCCCCAGGCAGACCAGACATCCCACCCACGCTTGGTGCTTGGGAAACTGAGCTTCCACTCACAGCTGTGTCCTTCCACCCCCTCACGTTTACACCATTCATTAGTGTAACCTGCCCAAAGCTCCTCCGGTCCTGGAAGCCACGTAGAGCTAAGGCAGGGCAGGAATGTGGGCAGCAGCAGGCATCTCACCAGTGCCCTGAGCTTTGGGAAGTAAACAGTACAGTCCCCATTGTTATGTTCGATCACTGTCCGGAAGCTATTAGGAAACTAATTAAAATGAATAGATCACTTAAGTATTCAGAGTTCATATCACATTAATTCAACAGCACAAGATACAGAGAGGGAGACAAAGGCTGAAGAAAAGGCCAAGGACAGTACAGCAATGTTCTTTGGTGTGGGTTTCCCCCCACTTTCTTGTGATACAAAAGATAAGCAAGTCTCCTGGCTTATCTAGATACATTTGTAAAGATTAAAAACACACTTCTTCGCTTTCTCGTTCTGCTGTAAATGATTAGCCCGTGGTATCGTTAAGCAGGGCACTCTGCCAGCCTTAAGGTTCTCATTTAAGCCACAAAGACGGGGAAAGTCAGAGCAAAACCTGCCGCTGCCTGCACTGGACCAGACGGGCAGGCAGGACCCTGCCTTTCCCCTGCCCTCGCAGGCAGACGGGGAGATGGTGCTGTGCACGAGCAGCAACACGGCCTCAGATCTACAGGAAAGACTGGCCTCAATTCCTATACCAGAAGTGGGGGAAAAAGAGCATTTTGCTGCTTATTGGTTCTATTTGGGAATAGCAGCAGCCAGGCATGGGGGTAACTCAATGGTCTTACCGCCAAGAGCCTACTTGTGCAAAGCAGGCTGCAAGATGGGAACAGCAGTGCTCAAAGCCTTGGGCAGGACTCAAGGAGGCATCTCATGGAGAAACCCTGTCTCCAAGCACATACTGAAATCCCAGCTTGGCAGGAACACATGAGGGGGTCAGATAGCTCAGAGGGTGGGAAATGGGATCACAATGCTTTAGAAAACATACTGAAATATAGCTGCTGGGTATCCTCAGGACAGTCCTGCAGCTTGTAAGACTTGGTTAGTTCTCAGTCACAAAGATCTCTTTGCAATGGTTCAACATGGGGCCCAAAAGAGAAAAAAAAATCAAGAGCAGGTATGGTCTCAAAGAAGGTTTAACCACAGTTTATCACTCTGAAGTGCCATTCCTTATGTCTGTCTTTAAAACTGGCATTGCAGACACCTCTAAGTCCTCTGTCTGTCACTGAAACTATCACCATGTCAGAAAAGCTCAGCTGCAGGCAACCTGCTGAAGAACATGTGTGTTTATACCCTGATAGCCTGTGCTCATAGTCCTATGTTTTGGAGCTCGCAGCTTAAGAAAATCTAACCCAAGGAAATGCTTTTCTTTGTCACATTCCAGACCAACACAAATTAATGTATCGGCATTAAAAGACCATGAAAAATGGGGTTAATTGCAGAAACGATGATCTTTATATACAGCAGCTCAGGCATGGGCTGCTATCATACATCATAATGTTAGGAAGAGCCACTTACTGACACACAACAGCAAATAAAAAATAATAAATAATAAATCCATCAACCTAAATTGAACCTTGTGTAATGTATGGCTGACAAACCATAGATTAATTTCCCTAATCCATCATTCGTTAATCCTTCATCCTCAAGAAATTCACGTAAGTGCGACAACTGCGACATCTGAGTCTATTGACACAAGCAGAGTGAGTCGGGTACAGTCATCCAGAAGTCCATCACCTTCCCACAATTAACACATACTGCCAAAGTGTTGCAGATTCCACATTTCAAAGGGGGATAAGCGGGGCATCAGAAGTTCTGTATTTATGAAGCCACAAAAATAACAATTGGGCTTTTATATCATCAATAAGACAATTATATTAAACTTTGCACGTTGTTTGCACTATATAAATAATAAATGCTAATATTCGATGCTAAAGGGAGCTGGAGCTGTAATCCATGCTAGCAGGCTTATATACAACGAAGCTCATTGTGTAACAGTTTACACATTAGAGGGAGGTCCTTGATAAAACAAGGAAATTAAGATATATTTATGTCTTAAATGTATTTTATCGTGAGGCTGTTTAGAGGTTTACAGCTGTAGGAGAGATGACACAGGAGACCTGGGGAGCTGTAGGTGGAGAAGACAGAGCAGAGGGAGATGTGCTTACCTTATTAGAAATACTGGAAAATGGCAATGTATTTCTGTAGCCATTCAGGGCAAAACGGTCCCAAAAAAGAACTACTGCCGTGATGAAGAGCGATGGAAGTCTTCAGAACTTTCTGTGAGAACCAGCAGCTTCTACATCGAACTCCTTCATGTCCAGTTCTGCCCCAAAATCCAGGAGATGAAGGTACAAACCAGCAACTGGTACTGGCCTCTGCAGCTGGAATGCACTGTAGGAGTGAGGAAGAAGGAAAGCACTCCCCAGGCACCCTTGCAATTTAGAGCCATCCAGCTTCCCAGGACAGGGAAGGGAAATTTGCACAGCATTCTTAAATATTAGAGAAACTCAGACAACTTTTCCCAGTTCATACTGAGTGACAAGTTCCAAAGCCATGGTACCTAAAATGCTAACTTATTAAAATCATTATTAGATAAAAGAAGTATGTCTACTCCCACAAGAAAGCTGGAAATGTGTGTCTAGTTTTAAAGAGAAAGCCAAGAAACAAACCATAGAAATAATATTTCCCCTCCCCAAACATATTACTCTAAAGGTACACTGTTTCCCAGTGCTGTTGTCAAATCTGATTAATCTGTTCTTTGCAACACCGCTTATGTTTGCTGTAATTGTTGAGTGACAGGATGAAGTGACAGTGCCAAACTCCCCAGAGAGCTGCAGCGGGATCCGCAGCTCTTTTCCATTCAGAATGAACCCCTCTCACGTTCCCATGAACCCAGCCGCAGCACTGCTGCCACTCCACCCTCACAGAGCAGATAGGGGTGAGCGTGCCGGGCTCAGAGCCTGCTGCATCCTTTCCAGACACGGGGACAAGGGGTTACTGCACCACGTGGATGCCTGTGATGGCATCAGCCCAACAAAAACAACGTGAAGAAACGTTTCCAGGAAAGGCAGGAGCAGTGAAGAAAGCAGGAGGGTCACGTTTTGCTGCTGTACTTGGCAGCCAAGGACAGCAACTTGCATGGATCCTGCCCCACAGCAGGGTAGTCTCCATCCCCAAGTACTGAATATAGTTTGAAGGAAAAAGCTTTCATGTCAGCAAGGCAGGAGAGTTGGGTGGAGGATGGACACCACAGGTGACGTAAATCCAACCGAGGCAGGACCTTCACTACATCTCAGCAAGAGGGCAATATGTTTCTAATGAAGTTTCTAGGGTAGAATTACAAAGTATTAACATGTTTGTGCATAATATGTGCAGTAATGTCTGAAAGCTGGAAACCATGGGTTAATGGAAGAAACCACCATAGTCACCTGTGTCAAATGCATATTTAATGCTCTCAGAGGACAACTATGCCAACTGCTCAGCAGCCAGGAACTCTTTCTTAAGAGCTACGGTCATAAGCTTGTGATCTGGTTCATAAATAATCATCGAATGAAATGATTTATGGATTTGCTGAACTAAAGCTTTGTTATCTCTGTTCTTCCTCCAGCTCCTCCTAGAAGGCTGGTCGAGGAGGGCAGGAGGGATGGGAATGCAGCAGAGCTGCAAGGGTTGTGCTGAGGTCACTATATGCAGATTTAAGGGTACATCTGGCTTTGCAAAAGTCAGTGTGGACAGCTGTGCCTGGCACACAGGAACCCAGGGGACTGGGCTTGTGGGGGCTTCCAGGACCCTCCTCAGCTTCCAATAGCTCTGCCCAGATCTGACACCCACCCCAGGCTGGGCTGCTCCCACGCCACAGAGCATCCTTCAGGTCCTGGCTTATGCCAGGCTGTGAAAACACATCCTGGGATGGTGATGGTTAAGTTATTTTCTAGATACTCATCTCAAGAAAAGCCAGACCCATAAACTGACACGCTCAAGTGTTATATGATTATTGCAATATAAATAGATGTCATCACATTTAAATCACAATCTGATCTAACTTTGAGGTCAGCCCAGCTTCAAGCAGGAGGTTGGATTTCGTGACCTCCAAAGGTCCCTTGCAACTGAAATTATTCCGCGATCTGGTGATTTTTCCTTGAATGATTTTCCATCTTTTAACAGAAATAACTTATTGCAAGGCAAAAGAAAAAAAAAGTTTAATAACAGCTACCTCTTGCTTCGAATCCATAGCTTTAGGGGAGGTAAATACATTTAAAAGGGATTGCAGCCTTTAAAGAAGGCCACAGGATGCAATCCAGTAGTACTCTGCACAAGGCAGGCACCCAGTTCCAGTGCTGGCACAACTGCTTTCATATGCATTGCTATTTGATTTTTATAATGGCATCCAATTACCTTTCATAGCATGGAAGATACAGATTTAAAAAATGTGCCATGATATTTTTTTTTTACTTGCTAAAGTCTGAATTTGCTTGTAGTGACTTGTAGGTTGCCCTCCTCTCCCTGGAAGCACCAATCAGCTCCCATCAGCATATTTATATTATACTTATAAAAACTTGGGGCCAGGTCATTATTGTGGTGCAGAGAGCCCCTTGTTATGAAACCCCAGGAGCTGCCTTTCTCTTGCCCAAATCCAAGGTGTCCCTGCACCCTGCCCAGCACTGGGTGCCCATGGCTCTGTCTGCACCATGGCACAAAGCAACCCCAGCTGCTGCGAGGATCAAGCCATGCTTGTGTCGGGCTTTGATGTTCCCAGGTGGAAGGAGCTTTAACGGCACAGTGGAGTGTTGTTTTTACACAAGATTTATCAGTACAGTTAACATACTGCCACAGAGCTGCTATTTGAGCATGCTCTGAATGTTAATAAGTGCACACAAGACAGGCTGCTCCTGCAGGTACACGCTAACGTTCACCTTCAAAGAGCTTTATAACCATCAGCTGAGTAGGTCTCACCTCCCTGTCCCAAAGGAGAGCTTAGCTCTGTTCCATAGGGAAGTGAAGGAGGCCCAGAGGTCATGGACAGGCTTCGTGACATGCTTCGGAGAGCAAGGATTCAAAAAAAGATTTAAGTATCTTATTTTCACACAGACATTTATATAGGGCTTATACATTGTACCGCCTGGAGGAACCTCGTACTTCAGCATTTGAGACTTTGGTGGGTTAGGATATATTTTATGCCGAGGTGTGTAATTTCTCAATATCCAACAGTATGAGCTGCTCTGTAAAAATGAGTTCTCAAGCAGAAGCTTTGTTGAATTTTAATAGAGACACATCAATGAATTCCCACTGATATCCCAGGGAGATCAAACAGGTGGCTAGAATAAAAAAATACAGGAGAAGCATCTGGGATCCTTTGGGGGAAAACTATCGAAGTATCATAGGAAAATGTAAAGCCTGATTGAGGATCAGGAGGTCATCCAGCCCAGTGTTTAAAAACAGAGCATCCCTTAGTAGAGCTCTTGTCAAAACATTCCCAGTTTCTTCTGAGCAAAGTTGGGATGAATAAGTCTAACAAAAGCAAATGGGTCTTCCTAGGTTTGCAAAGAAAGATTGGTCTGAGATACCGGAGTCATCCTCAACCCTCAGTGGACAGCATATTTTACAGATCCAGCTTGCTGCCAAACAGCAAAGCCCAGCAATTCAAATAAATACTGTGCCTCTAATCCTCGTGCTTACTGTCCTGCACAAATTTGACCGCTTCCTGAGCCACCTTTTGCTGTAGGAAAGGCTTATCATTACCAGACACAGAGATAAGGTAATTTGTGCGGCCTCTGCATAAAGATCCTTCTGACCTCACCCAGAGTGAATCCCACCTGACCTAAATCTCAGTCCGGGACTATTGTCACAAAACCATACACCCATCAGGATGCACATCTTTTGGGATGACACCAAGTGGGTATTTTTCTTATTTGGGCACAAAACCATCCACCCATCAGGATGCATGTCCTTTAGGATGATACCAAGCAGATGTTTCTCACATTTGGGCAGGCAGAAACAAACATTTCCCACACCTTTCCCACACCTCCTCCCAAGAGTAAATCCAGCCCCTCCAACTTCTTTCTTAACCACAGGAACAGCGATTCTGTGTGGCTTGTCTATGTAACTAATGCACCGAGGTCTGTTTTTTGTTTAAATAGCTGTGAAAAGCACTGTGTGTGTTTTACCCAGAGATATATTACACTTGATTAGGCGGTGCGCTGGAGCGCGAATGGTACAACAGGAGACAGACGTGCTTAACTAGCGGTTTCAGCCCGCACTCCGGTATCGGGGAGGTCAAGGGAAAGATTAACTATATCCGACTGCTGTGTCAAAACACTCAATTGGAACATTTATAAACCCACAGAACTAGTTGCCTCAGTTGGCAGAGCAGATTTATTTCCCTCCACGTAGCACCCACAAAGCAAACCAGAGCAGTTGCCAGGGCCAGGTTTGCTTTTGGCTCCATCCAAAGAGACGAGAGGTCTGAAAGTTTCAGAGGCATGTGTGCAGGTTTCAAAGTCCAGATATTCTCATCAACCAAAAAGTAAATCTTGGGGGAAAGACAGTGGTTCTCAGTCATCTCTGCTTACAGGTGACCCACAACTTATAGGTGATTTCAGCTCTGGAAGTAGCCAAATTACCATCTTCACACAGGAATAAAAATTCCCATTTTCCCCACAGGTGTAACAAAACTGCTGCCTTACACTTAAAAGCCTTACAAAAAACAAAGTCCTACTTTTCACATGTTAGGAACATGTTATTGTTCTCTAGAATTTTAGAAATGTCTTTCTGTGCAAAACAAGTTGAAGATGATCCCTGAAGAGAGGTTCCCAAAGGAGCTCCCTCATTATCAAAAATCAGCATCTTCTTAGGGTACCAAGTTTTAAATTTATAGTTAGATTCAGAGCTGCACATATGTGGTTGTGTGCTCTCCCTGGTTTTCTCCCTCCTCTTCCCCCCTGCCTGGCTCCTGCTCGGGCCATGGTCATCATGGCCATCATAACATGAGTTGCAATAAGTTGCACCTGAACTTTTGGGGATGGCTGGCAACACAGCCAGAACACTGTCTGGAGCGGGGACCTAGACATTTTGTTCCCATAAGAACATGGCTATAGGTCAATTATCTTAGTCTATAAATAGCAGACAGCCCAAGAGCCTTTTGAGCTCTCCTCTATGGCAGTGGCTGCACACCAGGATCTCCCCTTCAGCGAGGACACTCACTTAAGGTTCTACTCCTCAAGGCCAAGAGATTCCCTGCTGCAACGGATTCTTGGTAAGCAACTAATAGCATGCTAAACTTTGAAATCCTAGCTAAGTACTATAAGGGATTGATTGCACATATATAATCCTTGCGACATAAACCATTGACCAAGTCTGGGACTAGAACTGGATGCAGCTGCACCCAGACTCCTCTCTGAGGAGTTTAGAAAGCAAGGGGTTCCTTTCTGAACCTCATGACTCAGCGGGAAGGTGTCCCTAACAGTTTGTCTGACCCTGTCCTCTATGCAATACATAATCAAGTGTACCTTGCCCTTGAATCTCATAAAACACTGTCACATTTACTACTAATTTTGTTAAATCACTGTTTTACCTTAATAAATATTTCACTACTCTATTACAAGTGAGGTTAATCACTCTGCCTGTGACAACATACAGCTCTTGGGATGCAAGTCAAGTCCTATTTGTTCCAGTATACTTCTCCTCTGAAACAGAGAGAGCAATGTTCAGTGTGAGCGTACGACTGCAGTATGTGGCCATTGATAATCTGAAGTTGGACACTTACGATCACACTTAAAACAAACTAAAAAACCTACCACAAAACTCAAAACACACATAGCTTCAGCTTTGTGACATATGCATGACTAAGGAAAAAGGCTTTATTTCCTTTCTGCTTCCAAATATAAGAATACTTTATAAGCATCTGGACTCAATTCTAGCCAATTTGTTGTCACCTCAAATTGCCCCCCTTTTCCATGTCAAACTCAGTTTGACAAAACAATGTATTCCTCCTTATCTGACCTACAGTTTCAGCATCAAGGTCAGGACTGGAGATGGCACCAGCATTTGAAGAAAAAGTACCAAACATCTCAGGTCAGCTTCCCGAGAGCATGCTTGTTCTGTATCAAACACCTTGCAGGTACTTTAAGGAGTCACTACTCCCCATGCTCCGCAAAACAGCAACTTTTATGTATTTCAAGCCTGCAAAGAGCAACTTTGGGTCCAGGTGTAGAACCAGCACATCCAAGAGGTACCAAACCAAGAAGAACTCATCCTGCAAACCCTCCTGTGTGTTTCTTAGCCTGCTGCAGGCCACAGACTCCTTGACCTAAACCAGCTGTTGTTTGAGAGTTCCTGCTCCACATCCAAGTGCACAAGGCAGACGTGTCCCTGTTACCCTGTCAGAAGGCGGCAGACAAGACTTCTCCACTCAGGTCACAGGAATGTTTCTGGATTCAGACTGACTGGATAAACCAGATGCTTCAGCACCCTGAGCTAAGCTGCAGGGGTGCAATTTTGTTTTTAAACTGCACTTAGCAGCGTTCTGACTTGCAGGTTTCACTTTTTAATAGTAAACACATTTTGTAGGTGCCAGAAGAACATTTCAAAGCATTTCAGTGGAGTCCTTTTACCTTCACAGCCTGGGGGCACATACACTGAAACAAGAGCTGAAATCCAATTACTGCCGAATATTCTCAAGTGCATTTCCATAGGTAATTTGTTAGTCTGTTGGAACATGCAAAGTGATTTTTCTCCACTTCTTGATGCTGTACCTCAGGCTCTGTGGTTGAAGATTTCTATCCAAATTGCATAGTACCTACCAGCAAAGAGCAATCCACATGGCTGCTGCCTTCTCTGTGGGAGCAACCTGCCAGCATCCTCCAAGACCCAGCCCTTACCTACGATTTGACAAAAGATTCAGCCGCCAGCCACACTACAATGCCTGCTACCATCCGAGCTTCTCATCATCCCATCAGTTTGATGCATAAAGACATAAGAAGCCAAAAAGTATTTTTCCTTCAGCATCCTGTTTATTGATTTAGCAGAGAGCTGACACAGATGTACAGTTCTAGAGACAAGCCGTAATGCAATCCCTTCATCTGCTGTCTTTCAACATCACACAAGCTGGCTGCTGCCATAAGGGGAGGAGTGGCCACCCTGCTCATTTTGGGACTGTCAAGCAACTCAGTCATGAGCTTTGTCCTCGTTAGGGAGGTACTCCCATATTGACACCACATCTGCACAGTATGTGTTATCATGGTACATCTAAAGCTGTGCTCAGGAATCCCCACATGCTAGCTACACAGAGCCAGCCATGACATCCTTTCCCGCTTCTTGCAGCTGAAGAAGAAAAATCATGACATGAACCAACCCAGGTGTCACCACTGCAATAGCTTGCTTGGGTTGGCCTCATGCCCTATTGGTGGGTACTCATACCTTCAACCCAAGGTTACCTCCCAACTAAGTCAGTAACACGACAGGTCCAAGCATGGGCTGGCCTCCAAAGGAGTGAGCTTGAGAGAGCATCATCCACAGGCAGGAACAAATCAGAATCATTACCACTGGCAAGATATTGTTGGAAATGGGTCTATTTTCAGAAAGAGGAGACAAAAATTAAATAGACTAAGTTTGGGTCAGAGTGACAAAGAATATAATCAGAAAAGAGTGCAGATGAACTGCCTGTGAGTTCTACAGATAATTCAGGGCAAATTAAAGCATTTGAAATCCTACTGAGAGCCACTGATTTAGAATTATGAAGTTAACTTACAGCAATCATTTTCTATATGAAAGCAATTATGGATGGGTTAAAAGCTTCTGTTATTATGGATTGTGTATGGCTGCTGCAGAGGGTTCAGTCTCCCAGGATGAAATTCTAGCCTTCGTGAAAAGCTACTACATCCTGTATGCCAAATCTTGTTCACCCATCAGAAAGTCATTGAACATTATCCATTTTATTAACCAATGCAAATTTAGACAGGCAGGGAGAGGTAGATAGGGAACATCCTGCTCGCCAATAAAACACATGCACACAAATCACCATGGTTCACTTCCCAAAATAATCACACTGGCTCAAATGCACAGCTGTGATGAATGGCAAATTTCCAAGTCTTAATGCATCAGAAAGCAGAACTGTTGCTTGAAGTGGTCATCTCTTGAAGGGACAGGAAAAGTCAAAGGAAAGCTTGTGAGAAACCCGCAAGAGCAGGGCCATCCTCAAGAATAACCTGGAAGTACCTACATGAAGACTACCAGCCACGGTGGCAGTGGCCTCCTCCATCTGCTGTCTTGCTGCTACCAGGGCAGAGCCTCAAAAGCACATCCAATAACAGCTCACAGTGGGGTTGCCCCTGTGGAACACACTGATGGCAGAAAGCAACAGCCTGGCTCATCCCCACCAGCAAGAGGGGCCACTTGGGGTCTGGTGGCACAACACCCCCTGGGAAAGACAATCCACGTCTCCATTGCCTCCAGGGCTGGGAGCCAACAGCTCCCCCNCGCTGCCTGCACTGCCTGCACCTAAGCCAGCCCCGGTCCTGCAGCGGGTTCACATAGCAACAACTTGCAAATGGAGCTGACGAAACCACTTACCAAAACAATCTATTACACTGAGCCTCTTCCTTCTCTTTATTCTTAATTGGGCTTTATTTCTTGTTTGGTGTTTTCTGTGCAGTTAAACAAGTTGACAGACCTTTTGTTTCTGGAATGAAAATGAGATTTTGACTGTGATGTGCATGGCAATGAGCTGAGCATGCGAGAGTACCTCTATCATGTGTCTTTCAGGGGTGAGATTTGGAAGAGGGGGGGGAAAGGAAAACCTGCCTGAGACCTGGTGGAGACTAAATATTCACACACAGGTGATTTGTCAGCAGGTGCGATAGTGTAGATATTTGGATTTCTCCTGCTGCAAAGGCTATGAGAGCAGGAGAAGTGTGAAGTGACAACCAGCTTGGCCCCTCACCATCCCCTCCAGAGGCATGGAGCAGCCTTGGGGCACCACAGGCATCATTGGGCTAACAGGGCAGGGAGACACTTGCCCACAAGGGCCAGGAGGGGCTCCATACAAGGCTTTGGAGGGCCATCATGGATCCATAATTGATGATAGCTGTTATAATAAATGAAGCTTCATAGCTGAACTCAGAGGGTTATAATAAAGGCACTGAACTCAGTAGCGTTGGAACAGCAACGAGAAAGCAAGGCTTGCTGCATAATGCATGAGGGGGAAACCCACAGTATTGACAGTAAGAGCTAAATGCTGCTTGCAGAGAGGTCAAAGGCAAAGATCCTCATTGGATTCAACGAAGCAAGTCCTAACAAGGAGTCAAAGCAGCTCGTTCTCATTATGGTGATTCTACACTCCATCTTTCCTGATGGGACCCCAGATCCTGCTCTTCTTGCTCACCCTGAAGGAGAGTACAGGGATCCTTTGGCAGGAGGGCTATAAGCCTGCATACAGGGATCCCCTCAAAGGTGTTTCTGTGCCCTTCTCCTAATTTCATTACTGAAGAAAATTTCTAAACATGCCACACAGCCAGCAGTGCTCCTGTGTAAGTGAGGCTTAAGGGCCTTGTTATTTCCCCAGGGCTGTGCATAAAGTCTATGACAGACCACAGCTCTGGGCACTGCCTGAACAACGTGGCATCCCTTCTGCAGTCTTTGGATAACTTTAGGTGCTGGCTCCCTGCATGATTTCCTGGCTCAAAAGTATAGGTGGTAAATAGGGGAAACACAAGAGTTTGCATTCCTAGAAATCTCCTGTTACAGTGGATTTGGATTCATGATTTCTATATTCCCTCCTCTCCCTTCAAAGGGATATCTTTTAAGGAAAAATACAAAGCTGGCCATAAAAATTGATTAATGATTACTGGGAAGCAACAAGAGAACAAACTCAGTCCTCATCCTTTTCTACTCATCTTTTCTATGAAAGTTTCCATGGCATAGTCAACACAAGAAATTGCACCTATTTAGCACTATTGATCCAGCTTACTTCAGTAACAAACCACATTAAGTTAAAATCAATACCAGCCACTCTTAAACTGATTTAGGAGTGTCCACACAAAGGGGCTTGCTCCAATTTAGACAGATCTGTTTTGTAACCAATTTAGTTAAACCATGCAGTCTAGGGGCTGAGTTGCACTCTGAACAGCCCAGAGGCATTAATTCCCATGGTTCAAAAGCATCAATTCCCAAGTCTCATCAATGGCTCCCAAGGGACAGGAGATGACAGGCTAAGTGTCACTGACCAATGTCCATCTTTCTTGGCAGAGCATACAGGTCTCTCTGGCTCCCAAAGAGCTAGGGAGATACCCAGAGACCTCAGGGTTAATTTATTTCTGCAGCTCAGAGTTTGCATTAAAAAAAAAAAAAAAAAAGAAACCAAAAAACACCCAACAAAATAAAGATGTTGGAGACAAACAGATCAGCAAGCTACGCTTTATTTCTCCCCCTGGAATATTTACTCCATGAGATACATGCATTGCAGATAGCTTTGCCCACTATAAATCCACCAGCGCTGTGCTCTGCAGTTCATTCTGCAGCAACATCCAAGTGACCAAGGTTAGGAAAGGTAACACAGGAAAGAGTTTGAGAGTGCTGTATATCACAGTAGCTCGGCTGTGTTTTGACACCTTCTGCTGGTTTAGTATCTAAGGGTCTGTACACATGCAGAAGAGGCTTGAGGTGAGCATTGAGGAGCAGAGCACAAATTTCGTCATACACCATGACATCATGGCATCACCGGCAACTCTTTGAGCAGGGCTATAAATCCCCTTAGCAAGAAGGAGGCAAAAATAGTTTTTACTTCAAAGGGGATCAGGTTTTAATGTTAAATCAAATGCAAGCTCAGGGGTCTCCATCAGACAAACCCTGGCTTCCAGGGAAAGGCCAAAATCAACCATTTACAATGGGATGGCTGTAGGATAGCACCTCCATAACAGTGTCAGGCCAGCAGAGGTGACCTCCTATCGAGTCCTTCAACCACAGGAGCTACAATTTCTAATCCCTGTTCATTTATTTCTCCTCCTGCCTCTTTTCTCCACATTCCTTCCCTGGAGCCACAGGCATTGTTTCCTATCCTTACTCGTTACCTTGGGAGATCAGGATCAGCCAACCCACTAAAAACCCTCTGAAAAGCAGGAAACACCATACTTCATTACTACTTATCCACCTACAAAATATACATGTTCAGGCATCTTCTCACCTAAGCTGCTTTTAAACCTGCCATTCAGAAGTGGTTTGGGGTTTGAGTTTCAGACTGTAATTCTGCTTTGTGATGCTCTGGATACTGGGAAAAGGTTTTGAAATCACTTTCCCTGATCTTACCAGGTAATAATTTATCTTAGAAAAACACTCAAGAGCCCTACTTAGATTGCCCAACTAAACACAGGAACATTTTGGAAACAGAATTAAATGTTTTTCCCTTTTTTTAAAAAAAAAAATTACTTTAATGCCTCAAGCATTTAGATTTAACCTCTGTTGTTCCACAAAAATACAAGAAATAGGTCTTTTCCCAGAGCAAATAAATGAGGTAAAGAAAATGCCACCTTCCACACTTTGCTGCTGGGTATAGAGCATCCCTAAAGAGGGACAAATCCCCCTGAGATGTCCTGTCCAGGGCCTCCAAGGGCAGCAGGCACTCAGGTCCCAGGAGCCAGGCGGGGCTTGGTCCTTTTGCACATCAGGCTCCAGGACAAAGAAGTCACATGTCTGTCTGTCGGTTCGTCCATCATGTGTGTGTCTGTCCCCCACAACACACCATCATATCTCCACATTAACTGCTCAAACCACCACCACTAAGTGCTGAAGACCATGCTCAAACTGGAAGCAAACACACTTACCATTGCCTTTCCCCAACACTATGCTGAAGCCCTTTTTTAGCCGGCAAAACACTCACAATCCCACTCACTCCAGAGACCACAACAGAGCTGGAAGAGCTGGCATCTGTCATCAGGTTTAATACTCCAGCTGAAAGACCGAGCCAAGGCTTTGTGAGCCGTAACACATGATGACAAATTTCGGATCAAGGACACTGACCACGTGGCCATGATTACCATCAGGGGTTTATTGGCAGGGAAAGCCGGCACACAGCTCGCACAGCCATTTAAGGCCTTCTCTGATGCAGAGAAGAAAAGAAAATCCCATCTGGTAGGTGCTCTGATGCAGGGAAACACAGATTAAGAGGCTTCCTCTGGTGAGCAACTGCTTTCCAAATCACCAAATCTAAACAAAAAAAAAGCCCCACATCTTGATTAATCAATACAAGGCCCATATTTGTAGAAGTCTCTGCCACCGTGAAGAGTATCCTCACTGCCAAATGCTAAGGCCAGCTGCATTGATGGTGGCAAAAGGTGGCATTTAATTCAGTCTCTTCCATTTGAGCATGTAAATACATTTTTGCTGCAGCAAGTGCACTTTGCAACAGAAAGATTTAAAACCAAATTGCAAAATATGCTGTGTGCAGTGATAAGAAAATCATCTGTTTCCACTATCTAATCTAACACATGCAGCAGGGATCCTGCCCACTGGGCCACTCTGGGATAGTCTGGAAGAGCCCAGTACACTGCACAGGTCACTCTGTTTCTTATTTCTTCAGAGTCACCGGAGCAGCTGGAATAGGAAAACCTGCAGCACTCCAAAACAACCCCTCCACGTCCAGCATTTGAGCACCTCACCACCCTCTGTGGTATTTATGGCCACCCCTTAATTCAGTTTGATTCTAAGAAAATGCCACAAACCAAGTAATTTTTCCATTATCCCAGCAAAAGTAATGGTGACCAAAAAGTAAAGAAAAAAAACAAAAACCTGGGGTTTGTGGTTTCAAAAGAAGCTCTTAAGTGCCTATCAACCACATCCTCACGATCCAGTCTGCTCTCTGTTTCGGGTTGAAATTAAAGACATTTAAACCTTCCTGCAGTTCCCTTATGGCAGAGTTTCACCCAAGGTCTCATGCTCGCTCAGGACATTGCAGGGGCTGGTGCTCATCACTTTCTTTTCCTCCCCTGCTCTGAAGGTCTAATGTTATCAATGCTCTCCAAGGTGTCCCTCAGACACAGCCCATGAAACTGCACTTGCCTCTAGTCATCCATTTTTTTAGGTCAAAGACTAAAAAATAATTCTGCTGTGAGGACAGGCTGAGTTGGGGCTGTTCAGCCTGGAGAAGAGAAGGCTCCAATGAGACCTTATAATGGCCTTCCAGTACCTAGAAGCGCTACAAAAAAAAGATAGGGAGGGACTCTATCAGGGCCTGAGGCCACAGGACAATGGGTAATGGCTTTAAACCAAAAGAGAGTAGATTCATATTAGGAAGAAATTTTTCACTCTGAGGGTGGTGAGACCCTGGCCCAGGCTGCCCAGAGAAGCTGTAGCTGCCCCATCACTACGGGTGTTCAGTTGAGAGCTTGAGAGGGACTCTTTGTCAGGAAATATAGTGACAGTACAGGGGGTAACGGCTTTAAATCGGAAGAGGGGAAATTTAGATTAGAAAAAATAAATTCTTTACTGCGAGGGTGGTGAGGCACTGGAACAGGTTGCCCAGGAAGGCTGTGGATGCCCCATCCCTGGAAGTGTTTAAGGACAGGCTGGATGGGCCTTTGAACAGCCTACTCTATTGGGAGGTGTCCCTGCCCATGGCAGGGGTGTTGGAACTCAGTGATCTTTAAGGTCCCTTCCGACTCTAACTATTCTATGACTCTAAGTCCAGGCTGGATGGGGCTTTGAGCAACCTGGTGTAATGGGAGGTGTCCCAGCAAGGCAGGGAGGGTGGAACGGGATATTTAAGGTCCCTTCCAACCCAAACCATTCTGTGATAAAACCACCTCAAATCTTGTGCTGCATCCATCTGTGGCCATGTGTCAGCTGCCAAGGAGGGCAGTGATCAGGGATGCCTACTTCTATTTGCAGTGCTGCCATTGATTCAGCAGGACAGATTTAGAAAGTGGCTCTGCCACATCCTGGCAGTACAAGGATTTAACAAAAAAAAAAAAAATATATAAAAAAACCCCCATTAACCAAGTTTTGTTTAATCAGGATTTGCAGAGCACTGAGAGATACTCAGGTCCCATTAAGTGCAGACTAACATCATCACACGCTCATTACCCAGTGTCAAGATGTACAAAGTTGCCTATAGATATAAAGAGGCACCCAGTGGCACAAAAGCCCCCCAGCAGGCTCAGCACTTTCCACTTTCCCAAGCTGTTTCATTGCTTCAGGAGGTACCTCTGTGCCTCTGGAACTGAGCTTGGGGGTTGGATTTCTAAAGGTATGCCATGCCCTTGCCTTTGAATGCAATGCCTTTGCCGGGACTTTGAATGGACCTGGGATGTGGGCTGCAGCTGGGTGACAGCCTGCAGGATCAGGCCTTCAGGGGGCATCTTCGGTTTCTCAATCTGCTTCAACCTCTGAAACAAAGCAGGGACAGAACTTTGGGACAGAACACCAGGGGAAGCTGAGTATCTCCAGCTGTCCTACCTCAAGACTAAATCATGTCTTATCTTTTCCTTACCTTCAAAGCAATAAATGCAAGAGAGGATTTATTGCTTGTTAACAAGTACCACAGAACATCCATTTCATTAATTTACAAGGCAGGGGGGGTGGGGGGTTTGGGGCAGGAGATGCCAGTTCAATAAATTCTCTCAGACTATTGCTTTGAAACAAACAACTCTGCAGATCCAAGCTGTGGATGTCACAGCAGAGGCTTTTATCCAAATAAGCTATGCATTCTTAACAGAATGACTAAAATGCTTAAAGAAAATAGAAAAAGGAAAAAAGAAGAGGGTGGAGACAAAGAAGCTGCTCTCTACAAAAGGCAACGTATCACTGACACGTTGTTTGAACTCCCAGTGGTGTATTAAAAAAATAAAAATAAAACCCTCTGAACCACAGCTGCATCCTTAGCTTGCACTGCTGTGTTATTTTAGCTTGGAGGGGAAAATGACATTTGCTAATGCCTTTTTCTTCTATTCTCCCCCACCCAGATAGGAAAAAGTGTTTGTTTTTCTTACACCCAGTGTTTACCATGCAGATGGTGCGGCTCCTCTCCCTTGGGGCTGGAGAGAAAGGGGAGAGTATTTGAAGAGGGGTGGCTCCAGGGAGGGATACTTCCCATCTGATTTACTGGCAAGGCTGGAGCAAATAAAAGGGATAGTCTTTCCCCCACCCCGAGCACAGCAGGGCTGCAGATGTGAACAGTGAATACAAAATCCCGCCTGAGCCCACAGCATTTCTATGACAATAGAAAATAAATAGCTCCGTATTTGTTTATTTAGTTAGTTTAACTTCTGAGGGATTCATTTTGTGCTACTGAAGAAGAGGAAATGGGGATGAGATGAGGGTAACCAGGCAGCCTCACAGACCCCGCTGCTGCTGATACTGATCATTGCCACAAAGCTTGATGCTCTCCTACTGCGTCACCCTGGGGAAAGAGGCAGGATACATAGCACTGGCCCATTACAGAGCCACCTCCAGAGGACTAAACATCTCAGGTGTGACATCTCATGGGGTGAAGTGCCCCAAGCCAAGGGACAGGCAGTGTTCCTTGGCCACTATTGTGCTCACATGGGACTCCAGGTCCAGGGGTTGCTCCCAGCTGTGCCCTGTTCCATGATCAAGGACCACCACACCCACTAACCCATCTGCACACCTATACAAGGTTGCATTGCTCAACAATTTGTCAATGCACAAGGTGGTTGAGGAGTACCTAACATCAGTTCCTCAGTCTCCAAGGGCACCCCAAGACTCATGCTGCTCACTGTCCATTGCTACTGTAGAGAGTAAACCAAGGAAGGGCAGGCTGAGGATGGGACAAGGGAGTGTAACAGGTGCCTCTCGGCATCACAATGGGAACCCCGCTTCAGTACACAAACAGCAACACAACATCAGAAACTATGGCACAAAGACACTTTAAAGGAGCACTGAAGGCAGAAAGATGGACTGGTGAAACGTTGATCAAAGTTACCCAGTTAGTCTGTAGCAAAGCCAGGACAAGAAGTTTTATCTACTGGCACCTCCTGTAGTGCTGCCTTCCATTAGATTGTGGTATAATGACTTGCATTTTAATTACAACAAGCTTCGAGCTTCCCTGTTTCCATTTTGCCTTTTCATTCCATCTCTCTTCTCTATTACAGAAAGCAAGCCAGAGGCAGACAAATACCAACATGTGCAAACACATCCTTACCCTTACCTAGAAGAACTTATCAAATAAATTTGACATCAGTAGCTCAAGCACATACTGTTCTCTCTCCATGCTATTCTCAACACATTTTATCAGGAGTAAAACTGTCCTTTGCACACTCTGAGATCCAAATCAAAGACTTCATCTTTCCATCTGCTAAAAACAAAGCAAGAAAAAGCAAAAAAAACACAAGGAAGGTGTCTGCCCCTAAACTGGAGGCAAGCAGAGGGACTCACCTGTGATCCAGGCCCAGATGGGGCTTGTTTCACAATAAAGACTCAAAGTATCAGAAAATCAACGACAGATTTATTGAAGGTATCTAAGTGCCAGGAGCAGCAGCTGGAGAACTGTCCTGAATAACCCAAAGTGGTGAGAACCAACTTACTAGGGAGGATCATTCCTGCAAAGCCTCATGAAACCCTCATCAGCATTTTAAACACGGCCTGTCTTCCATCAGCCTCTTGGAAACTAGTTGCGTTTCCTCCAACTTGATATACCCCATTTCATGATATTTTTCTTTTTTTAATGTCATTACTGGAATACAATCTCTGTTTAGACTCGTATCTGAGAGCTTTTCCATTCCCATTCAGACCCCATGCCTCTTCCCCTGGGTCTGCCTGGCTTGTGGGCAAAGGCAGCCACTGTCCTCAGCAACCTCCCACTGCAAATATTGAAGGTAGAGCTTGCAGGTGCTTGTTTAAACAATTGGCAAATACACGACTCTTATCAGAAAGTGTTCGGCTTGATCTGTTTTGCTATCAGATAAGAGTAAAAGCAGGGGGGCTTGTTAAAAAGTGTACAAAAGTATTACTGGGGAAGTGGCAAGGGGGGCAATAATTACTCGTTAACTTTTCCAGGCATAAAAAGAAAGAGGAATTATTCTTTTTATTTTTTAAGAGATATTGTCTGATGATTTTTAGACTCATTTTTTTAAAATCTTGCCACAAATATCAATATTTCCGCTACCACCAATTTCTACGGTGCTCATCACTGCAGTATCCAAGCACCTCACAGATCTCCATTAACTTCAGTCATCCTGGGAGGTAAAAACATATTAATAATCCTGTGTCAGATATGGATAGACTGAAACCAAGAGTGAACAATGCTGACATCTCACACCAGGTGCTGAGGCGGAATTCCTCACTGGCACAGCCCAGTTTTGGGAGTAGGGAGGTAAATGGGAGCTTCAGGGCTCCACACCTTCCCGGCAGCACATCAGGAGCACACGACACAGCAAAGCAGCTCCAGGAGATGGTGGCAAAGCTAGTTCAGCTGGAACTTGGAGGCTAATTACACTGTAGCATCCTCACTGAAATATTCCTGCTCAGTGAGTTGCAAAGTCCAAACCACCAGATCAGTTTTTCCAGAAGTATTACAAGCATTGAACCCAAAATTGCTGCACTTCAACCCCAAACTCAAGCCTATCGATTTCTTTCCCCCTCAGCTTTTCCTGTGCTCTGACATGGGTCTCATCACCACTCTCTCATAACTTCTGCTGGCCTGATCTACACAGGATCTGTAAGATAATAAACCGCGGTTATTCTAATTTCACAAGCAAGGAAAAACCCACACAAATTAATTTGGTTAGCTACTATCATACACATCTACAGCACAGCAAGGAGAGGGACACCCCAAGTCAGAGCCTCAACTTAACACCCATTCAGCTGTTCTACAATTCCTCTGAGATATCAGCTGGGATTTGACCTTGTAACTACTTGAGTAAAGTTAGGGAGCTCTAATATAACCTTCAAAGAGACAGTGTTAATGTCAGCTTCCTATATCATGCAAAGATAATACTAACATGTTTTTAAGTTCTGCATTACAAAAGGCAGAAATGCAAGATTAAAGCCACTCATATTTTCCTCAATAGAAATTTCCAATCTTTTTACAGCAGCTTTGTCACAGAGTTTAAGGCTCACAGAATTATAGTTACTCTGCTTTATCCCCCCCACCTTCCCCCAAAAAAGCAATTTCCTAGGTTATAAAGCCACCTAAAAGGTAATGCATGTTACCTTACTCCTGTCTCCCTGGGAGCATCAACCTATGAAACAAAACAGCAAGTAGTCTCCAAAGCCTAATCCACAGGTAAGAAAGCACAATCCTGTGATTGCTCACAGGTGACATCCTCCATTTCTTGGGGACACATGCCTGGATAAGACATCACCTTGCAGCAGCACAGAAAAGCCACTCATTCACCTCCTGCCTTCTTTTTCTGCCACCTTAAAAAGGAGATTACCAGCTTCTCTTCCACCTACCACAGCCTCCCAGCCTTCCTTTCCTCATTTGTTACAAATGAGATACATCCCAGCCAAATAGCTAATAATTAAACCTAACTTCCAGGGCTCTAAAGCTTTTAGGGCAGTGCTTCCCAAGCTAAAACTATCCTTCCTTCCAGCCAGTTTCCCGTGTGTCTCAGCATAGCCTATATCTTTATTCCAAGCGGCTCCATTGCCCTTCTCACAGCTGCGGGGCGATGCCTGATGCAGGGGCTGTGATTTTCTAGCCCAGCACCCGCCTCAGTTGCTGTTCTCCCCTTATCTCTCTTTGCTGCAACTGATAAACACCAACGCAAGCAACCAGAGTTCTTGGTACCCTGCCAAGGTCCCTTCCTCTCTGCGAATTGCCCGGAAGAAGCTTTGTGACACTAGCTTTTGCACTGCCATCTTTTTTTGTCTTTTTTTTTCTTTTTTAATTCATTCTTTTTTCTTTTTTTTTTTTTCTTTTTTAATTTATTCTTTTTTTTTTTTTTTTTTTTGGCAACCCTGTCCTGACTCCTGGACTCCTTCCCTCTCCACAGCTCAATCTTTTTGCAGCTCCCTGTTCCATACTCCATCGCATCTGCTGCCGTTGCAGGCGCTCCCCTCTCACAGGGTGTGCGGTTTCCCTCACCTGCTTGTTTGACACGCTGTAAGCCTTCTGTTTGCTAGGCTTAGAGATTATTCTGCCAGCCAGGAAACCATGTGAGACTGGTGGTGAGGCCCAAACTGAAAATAAAACTCAAGACAAAAAGCATTCAAAGAGACTGCAAAACTGCTCAGATTAACAGCAGGCGACAAAGAGGCCTTTAGGGGCAGGCCAGCAGCACACGCTCTGCCTCCCTTAGCTGTCACTGCAAAATGAATTTGCTGATCTCGGGTACCAAGGGGAAAAAAAATAGAGCTTGATCCAAAACGAATATCCTACCAAAACTGGCCTTCAGCTGGGGCAGGAAAGGGTGGACTGGCAAAGTCAGAGCTGCCCTTCCCAGCAGCAGCCGCAGCGAGAAACTCATCCCCTGCTCCTCATCCCCCCGCTACCCCAGGGATGCTCATTTTTATTTCTCCCTCTGGAGCAACACATGGACCCATCATGACTTCTATTAACTGCCTATGGAAGAAAATAAGCATTTCCCTTCTCTTTTTCCTCCAGTTCCTCCAGACCTCGGGTGGGACAGTTGCAAAGGCCACCAGGCTGATGTCCTCTTGGCAGCAGCAGACGCCCTGGGAGGCAGTGAGATCTCAGCCCAGCATGTGATGCCTGGGGTGGGACGGGTAATTCACTGTGGACACTGGGCAGCAAGACGTGACCGCCTCCAGTTAAAAGCAGAAGCATTTTAATAAGAAATGTGCCTCTGAGTCACGATGCTCTGGGGACTGGTGGTGTACTGCCTTATCCACCAGCCTTGCTCAGGGACTTTCTTAAGGTCAGGATCTGGGCTTAAAATTGCCCAGCTGTGAACAGAATAAACACTTGGTCATGTTTGCTTGCTCAAGCTAAAGGTGAGTCACTCGTAATAACTTTCAGAGGGAAAATTATATGAGTAATACTTCAAGAAAAAAGGTATGAAAAATACCAAGAGGGAGATTTGCAATGTATTTAATAATCACAAACCCTCCCAGA
The DNA here is from genome assembly GCA_013400055.1 of Nycticryphes semicollaris. Lineage (NCBI taxonomy): Eukaryota > Metazoa > Chordata > Aves > Charadriiformes > Rostratulidae > Nycticryphes > Nycticryphes semicollaris. Next base: position 1,572,013 of record VXBJ01006753.1, read on the forward strand.
ATCATGATCCTCTCAGAGAATCGTTCCTAACGCTCACCATCATTTGATTGCACTGCTCTGGAGCGTGCTAACCCTAAAATGTTCTGCAAATACATTTGTGTCGCTCAACCCTATCTGTGTTTAGAGAGTGTCTTGGAGAACACATTAAACACTTCAGCTGCTAAAGCGAGCGTCAGCGCCATCCCAAGAGCCTCTGAAGTAAATGATGTCGTTAACCACATCATGGGAATACTCATATTAATCTCCTGGCTCTGTGCAAACCTGCTTTGCTACACCAGAGCCACAGGTGTCAAAGTCAGTGTCTTGGCACATTTTCAGCAGCTCAAGAGCAGCCAGCAGCGGGGAGAGCTGTGAGACCGGAGCCTGCTGCCGGCTCCCGCTGAGCTGCAAATGGAGGAGCAGGCGGGAGATCCTGGCCAGCACTTGCCTCTCTGCCCGCCAGCATCAACCTGGCCCCACCAGGCTCCTGTGGCCACCGCACTTCCAGCCCAGCAGCCTGCAGCTGAATCCCTGCTCTGTGAGACCTGTTATGAGGAGATAACCTCCCCGCATTGCTGCACCCAGCTCTGGGCCCCCCCAAAACAGAAGAACATAGAATCATAGAATCGTTTATGTTGGAAGGGACCTTTAAGATCATCTAGTCCAACTGTCCACATAACTCTGACAAAAAAAACGTCACTTAACTATGTCCCCAAGCACCACGTCAACCTGCCTCTTGAATACCTCCAGGGATGGTACTTCAACCACTTCCCTGGGCAGCCCATTCCAGTGTCCATTCCCTTTCTGTGTAAAATTTTTTCCTAATATCCAACCCAAACCTCCCTTGTCGCAACTTGAGGCCATTTCCTCTTGTCCTATCAACAATGACTTTTGAGAAGAGATGTACTCCTGCCTCTACACCCCCCTTTCAGGGAGCTGTTGAGAGCAATAAGGTCTCCCCTCAGCCTCCTCTTCTCCAGGCTGAACAACCCCAGCTCACCTCAGCCTCTTCTCATAAGACTTATTCTCCAGACCACTCACCAGCTTTGTTGCCCTTCTCGGGACCCTCTCCAGCACCTCACTGTCGTTTTTGTGGCAAGGGGCCCAAAACTGGAAACAGGTGGGGCCTCACCAGTGCAGAGTACAGGGGGACGATCACCATGAACCTGTTGGAACTGATCCAGAGGAGACCACAAAGATGATCAAAGGGCTGTAGTCCCTCTGCTGTAAGGACTGTCTGAGACAGTTGGGGTTGTTCAGCCTGGAGAAGAGAAGGCTCCAACAAGACCTTATAACCACTTCCAATACCTAAAGGGGCTACAGAAAAAAATGAGGAGGGACTCTTTATTAGGGCCTGGAATGATAGGACAAGGGGTAATGGTTTTAAGGGGAGATTTAGATTGGGTATTAGGAAGAAATGCTTTACTGTGAGAGTGGTTAGACACTGGCCTAGGTTGCCCAGAGAAGCAGTGAAAGTGTTTAAGGCCACGCTGGATGGGACTTTGGGCAGCCTGGTCCAGTGGGAGATGTCCCTGCTCATGGCAGTGGTGTGAAACTGGATGGTCTTTAAGGTCCCTTCAAATCCAAACCATTTTGTGATTCTATGATAACCTCAGACCAGACCTCAGGCAATCGGACACAGAGAAATGCCTGCTCTTGGATTATTCCTCTGAGGCTTCATACAGGGGGAACACATGGAAAACCTGGTTTGTTTTTTTTTAAGGAAAGACACTCCAAAAGCTGGGTTTTTTTCAGAGAAAGTGGTACATTCTCTGTGACAGGAGGAAAGGATGAACAGTGTTGCACAGGAGTCAGAAGACCCACAACACCTCTGAGTGGGTGTCCCCGGGGTGAGGTGTGTCCCAATGGGAGCACTCAGGAAAGACAAGGGACAGATGGCCATAACATCAGCTCAGCTGGTGCTGAGGGCCCAGTTCAAGGCACAGGCAGCACCTCCCTGCACTGCCCAGGCACTATTCATCTGCTCCCTGGAGGAGCACTGCCTTGGCCCCCCTGGCACCCAGGTTTACCAGCCTGCATTTGCTATTGCTGCCTGGGTATGCACCCAGACAGTTCCAAGACATGACTCTGCCAGGCGGGCTCTGGTGGCAGCAGATATGGGCACAGCTGAAGTGGTGACATGCCCACAGCTATGCCTGGCAGCTCGGGGTCGCTTCTGCACCTCACAGCTCCCCAGTGCTAAGCTCAGCCCTGTGGGAGGCAATGCCCCAGCACTAACAACTGTTTTGACATGCAGCACTATACCAAGCCCCATGAGGCAACACTGTTGCTCCCAAGGAGAGAAAAAAAAAAAAAAAAAAAGAAAAGTTTTCCATGGCTATTGTATCTCATCCATCAGCTCTTCTAACCTCTTCAAATAGAAACATTCCTTGGAAGGTTTATTGTTATATTAATGTATGTCCTATCTTTCTATCCTATTCCTTGTTTCCTAGATCAGCCTGCATTTGGTGCATTTTCTGCACGGACATGGAGACATGTGTTGTACTTCCAGGAGGCACTCTGGGAATTCTGACAAGGGCAGCAAGATCTCAGTTTCCCTGGCCACCATCCCCAGGTTAATGTGTTTGCAAGACAAACTGTCGTTGGAAACATTAGGGGCAGTCCCTAGGGATAACACTTTGGAAGTGAAAGCATTCACTCCTGGATGGACGAATAGAAAACAGGCTACAGATAACCTTGAGAGTGAGCGGAGATCTGCAAAGTCTCTGAGAGTAAAACTGCGAGTTGGAGCCATGAGAAGACTGAGGGCAGGTGGAGTCGTTTGTCTTGGTGAGTGGTGAAGCCTGGCTGCTGAGGCTGGGCGTCCTGGCTGCTCCTCTCACACAGCTCTCACAGCATGCCGTGATCTGGTCTTGAACGCTGGCCAAATCCCTGGAGAAGCTCAAGCGTCAGCCTCGCACATCAAGCCTTGAGCTTGCTGGCGTGGTTTCAGTTTGAATTTACAGCACGTTAAAGCATCGTGGGGGGGCTGAGAGAAGGCTGAGCTATGGGCACACCATGAGCAGAACATCTCTGCCAAGAGCTCCAGCCGCAGTGTAGGCAGATCCCGGCACAGAGCCCTGCCTGGCCCGGCCACTGTGGGTATGGGCTGAGCACAGCAAATCGAGGTCCACTGCTCTGAGCCATCGGCTTTTCCCTGTTGCCCATGTTATTTTGTACCAGGAGTCCTGGGCAGCAGGACTCCTGACATGGCTGTAATGTAATTTTGCATGTGTTAATTTCATTTCTTGGCTTTGCTTAATATCAGTTATTATTCTGCTGAGAACGTAACCAGGAACGGGTGAAGCTGGTTCAGAGAAAATAGACAAGCCTATGTCTTTCATTTCCCCTCTCCTCCCAGCTGCTGTGACCTTTGCCCATTATTAGAACCAAAACTGAAATAAGCCTTTTCTTCTGCAACTCTGAAATACTCAGCTCTGAGTCAAATTCATGGAACAAGGGAACTGATTCAGATGGCCACAAGCTATTGTTTCAGTTCCACCTTAAAGCAGTTCCTGCTCTGTCAGCTCTTCTCTTTCCTCCTTTTAAAACAAAGCTGGGAGAAGCCCCATAAGAGGCCAGTTATCAAGGGGACAGACAGAGGCTCTGGGCTTCCCCTGTCTCCTTCCAAAGCCCCTGCATGCAGAGAGCATCATGGTAAGCAGCAGCACACATATCCCATACTGTCCTGCTCAGACAAGGGCTGCCTGTCACTCACAGGACAGATCCTGTCCATCACCACCTTGCTAGGAAACCAGCAGTGTACTTAAGGTAAATATTGGGTTGGTGGCTGCTGAGGCATGAGCTGGTACTTTGAAGCAGGGGTGATCACTTTGTGGCTTTACTGGCTCACAAAAAATCCAACAGCCAGTACTTAATCCCTTGGAGAAATGAAGAAGCCCCATCCCAAGGACTGCTCCGTACAGCTTTGGACCACTGCAGCACATACTATTAGCTACCACTGTGACACTCAGCTTGGATGTCATCGCAACCTGTGTAGCTGGATCAAGGCCAGTTGCATTGGCAGAAGCATTTTTTTCTGATCTCGCCATGTTTCTGAAGCACAGGTTGGTACTGGTACAGTGACCTTGCTTAGACCTACACCTACAGCTCAGTTGTCCAGAGGAGGTAAGCTAGGCCCGTAGGAAAAAGGCTATTATGGGTTCTCTGAGTCACTGTGTGCCTTCTCCAGTTGAACTTAAACCTGATACTGATCCATACTTTTGTTGAAAGCAGAAATTAAGCAGAAGAACAAGTAACTGGGGAAGCACTTTAAAGACTTTTTCATCAAAGGTGATTTCAAAATATTTTCCAACTAGGCATTCTTTACCGTAAATACACCACCTAGGTTTCCAGGGGCCTTTGGGGTAAGATCATCAGTGTTGTAAAGGAAGCATCTCCTCTGCCAAAGTCTGACATTTGAGGAGCTCGTACTTGCAAAATAACACAGGCACCTGTTGTTTGTTTTGGCAATTCTGAAATTGCAGTGTTCCCATAGACTACACACACACCAGCTTTGGGAGAGCTGTAGCTCTTGGTACTGGAAGAGATTCTTGAATAAAAAAATCCTCAAGGTTTCTAAGTGGTTTAGCAAAGATTGCATGGAAAAATTACTGTGCAACTGTCAAAAAGTTGAGATTCAAGCCCAAAGGCCAAGAAAGTTGTCCGTTTTTGTCTTCATTAGAAGGAAAACGTGCTCACCATGACCACGTCTGAGCACAGCTGCTGGTAACAGAAGTTTTTGAGAAGGAAAGCTGGGATTTGCTTTTGGAGCACAGCAGCCTTTGCTACCCAGTCCCATGGAAGTTTCTCAAGTAATATAGGACCTACCTGTCCCTTCAGTGTATTATGGCCATCTACACATGGGATGTGATTCATCTCTAGGCCATGACAGGATCAAGGCAGAATGATGAGCCAGATGTGGACATTCAAGGGTGAACTCAGAAAGCTAAACAGTCCTGCCTGGCTCTGGCAATGCTGTCGGAACGCTGGCAGGTACAAGGGCTCGGGGAAGCAGAGCCGAGCAGAAAACCCTACTGAAGCCAAAGCTCACCCTGACTCTGGAGCACAGGCATAAGATTTATCCTTGTCTTAGCATCATCCATGGGTCATAGTTCAAAGCCAGTAGGAGATGCACTCACACAACTTTTAAACCTCTTTAAAGTCACTAAGAGCTAGTGCTGGTATGCACACAGGCAGGCTTGAAGGTGTGTTGGTGTAGGGCCTTGGATTAGGGGCAGACACAAGGACTCTCAGCCCCACACTAGAGAGGATGGGACAAGGTCTGCAGTGTGACTTTATATCCTCTTCTAGAAAAAAAGCAAACCCACTGCAGAGTCGTGTGTGAAATAACAACTTGTTACCTTACCACCCAGCTTCTTGCCTGAAACATGTTTGTTTTGTACAGTGTTTATGCAGAAAATTTTTTCTGACACCCAAGACAGTTGTGATTACTCCCCGTAATGTTCAGCATTTATCCATATCTATCTCCCAGTAGTTAACATATGCAAGACAGCCAAGCTTAGCAAATCTTTGCCCTTTTCTGCATTATTGATCTGACTTTTCCTCTGGAGTATTTCAACTGAGAATTAAATTAACGCTGTATCTATGGACATTACCTAGCTAAAACAGACCAGCCACATAGACTGGCACACCCTTTGTTTAGTCAATCGCAATCTTCCTTTATTAATTCATGAAACCTTGTTGTTGTTTCTTAAAAGTGGAAGATGCCATTAGTAATGCTAATGAAAACTACCAAACTCATTACGACCAGTGCTCTCCAGACAACCCCGAAAGAGTTCTCTCTATCCTACAAAAGCCTCGATCTGCAATTCCCAGGCAATAACAACGTGTTGTTTGCTTTTTGTCAGATGTTCTCAGAAGGAAATATGCCTGGGCATTAACTGTGTCCTGACCAGATGTACCAGTCCATTGCTGAATCTGGGGCATCTCCAGGAGTCCCCTGGAGCAACCCCTCATTAGAACTAGCACCAAGGAGAAGAGCATGAGTGTGAAAGGCATCGTCTCAGCTTTTTCCCCTCATTTACCACATTCTCCAGTTATTTCTGTGGTTAAATATTCATTTTCCCTCTTGCTTTTGTGTCACAGAAATGCTATCGAAGGATCAGTAGGCAAAACAAATGACTTAGAGAAGACTATTTGGCCTGAGGAAGAGGTGTCCTCAGCATAGACTCAACAGCCTTCCTGGATTTGCAGGCTTTCTTTGGTATTTAATAAAGATTGCTGTTCTGACAATAAAGAGAAACATCTGCTGCCTTATAAGTGCCTGGCCTGCTTTAACAGCCTTTATTTTTCCTTCTTAAGAGTACAGTTTGGACTGATTAAGACTCAAGCAAGTATTCTATACTTTGATACTTCCCCAGCTTGTTGAAATCTTACCTGAAATAAAATTAAAAAAAAAAAAGCTACCAAAACAAAACACTACATTAAATGAAAGTCTGGAAGACACATGAAGGCCCAGAGACTTCAAAGAAGCACTTTCAAGACTGAAGACTGGATCTAAAGACCTTAATATTGCTTCAGCCACAAAGGAGGCCTTCAGATGGGGTCTGCACAGTGTGCTGTGCTCAGGCTGGGGCTTCACTTACACACAGCTCTGCTGCAGCTGAAGGGACTCCCAGTTTGTACACACACCCCCACAAGCCCCATGAAGACTAAACTGGGGTGAGATATCCAGGCTTTGACTCTGGATGATCTTCTACCCAGCTATACAGAACAAAGCATCCAAGAGCTACGTGTTGCTGGAGGGCTTAGAGATGTCATGGGAGAAATTGAGAATACCCCAACCCCTGCAGACCTGCATTTTCACAGTGAAACAAGATGAGTTTTCAGTTTGAGTAATGACAGTAAATACAGAATAAAGAAAACAAATCTAAGTTTATGCTTTTCACTACATATAAATATCTGAACAGGAATCAGTGCAGACCTGTTGGCTCCAAGCATGAAATACCTGTAGGTAAATAAAAATCCTTATGCCACATGTGCTACCCTGGGTTATTTCTCCATGGAAAAAGAGGTTTTTGCTGTAAGATTTCCCTTGCTTCTTTTAACTCTTTCACTTTTCATTTGCCAAAAGGAAAGCTGCAATTGAGGATGATAAATGTTAATGTTGGTAAATGCACTGTGCTGGGCAAAGCCATGTACTATTCAGGCAGATGATGACTCTCTGTAAAAACCTTTCAGTGGTGCAGATGAACCCCAGCGGAGATCAGGCTTAGGGCAGGTTTGATGCTGGTGCACACTCCAGCACCCCGTCAGGACTAGTCATGGGGCAAGGGATTAAACACACAGAGAGAGTGTGCAGCCACTGAGCTGTGGTGACAGACAGTCCTTATGCTAAAAACTCCCCACCTGAATAGCCCTGCTCAGCAAAAAAAAAAAATAAATCTTCTCCATTTCAGAGACAGAGAAATGATGTGCTACACTTCCTCGCACAGCTTAGCTGATACAGTTTAGGAGTAATCCGCCCCGCTTCTGCTATCAAATGAAAAAAAAAAATTAAATAAAATATATCCTTGCTCCTACTTACCCAAAGCTTACTGTTGTGCCAAAGCAGGTGGTACATTTTGCAAATATGCACTGGGGATTAGGCTGGGACCGCTAAACTCCTTTCACTCATATGGTAAGAGATAGCTAAAGCGCAGGTCTCCAGAGGTACAAGGCAGATGCATTCCCTCCTCATTGCCCAGCTACAGCCCCTCCAAATTGTAAAACCCCCAGGTAGACTCACTGCCTGGAGCATCATCCTCCACCCACGACCAGCACCACCTTCACCCAGTCCCTCTATGTTTTGCTTCCCCAATGACTGTCCCTGTGTTAGCATAGACATTTCATTCATTCCCATCCTATAGTTCAATTGCTGAAACCATGTCATGGGACTTGGGAAGGACACAAATGGACAACCCAAACCCCTGGAAACATCATGACACCCAAGCACAATCCATTTCTCTTTGCAAAGAAGAGCTGGTTTATTCAGCCAAGAGAGTTATTGGAGCAAATTATTGAGGTATAATATGATAAAACATAATATTAACAATAACTGCCTTTACCAATGGGCCTTTGAATGAGATGTGCTTGGTGTGCTGCACGTGCCCCACTTGCTGTCATTTTTTGCTCTGAACAGATTTGATGAAGATTTGAGCCGTAATCTGTGCAATGTAACATTATCTACAGCATTTGTATTTGTATGCTGATCTTCTGTGTTTAGACGTAGGCTTTGGCTCCCGGGGGACTCCCTAACACAATTTCATTGTGTCTGTTCTAAATAACTGAATGCTAGTTTTTACATAGAGAAAAGATTTTGTTTTTCTTTTTAAAAAATAGTATTAAAAAAAACAACTGCTCTTTAGTGCCTGGTGCTGATGCTCACATTGGCAAAGCAGCAAAAGGCATCCACCAGCTTTGCCAAATGGCCTCTTCCAAGTGCCCAAAACAAAGTGCCCAAAGTCTCTGGTCACTGTTGTGCAACCTGCTCAAGGGTGTCCTTCCCCCAGCCCTTCTCCAGCACCAGCAGTCTGGGGGAAGCTGGCCCAGTGCCACATGAATTGCAAGCCATGCTCTGTGACCTGGCTGGCAGCACCTCCTTACACGAGCAAACTTCATGATCAGGCCATAATTCACACACGATTACAGAGACAGTCAAATTACACCGAACACGGAGCAGATCCTCAGCTGGTGTATTAGTGAGAGCCCACGGAGCCCATTCATACACCAGCCCAAAATGAGATGTCCCTGAGTCACCTTGCACTGAAAATGCCAGAAGCCAAGCACAGACCCCTAGACTGTTACCAATTAAAGTTGGGTTTTTAATACACTCAAAATGAAATAGTCCATGTCAGGAGTGTTATCCTGAAAGGGAAGACCACCTGCCACTCCTATGGTCACAGTCTCCATTTTTCTTTATCTTGGGTTTCTGACTCTTTAATCTGTTGTGGAATGTCATTTAATTAAGCATTTTCAGGGTTGACTCTAGGCCGTGGGATTATGCTGTAAGCAGGCAATGCTGGCCTGAAGTTGCGATAATTAAAGCCACAAAGGACAGCTTGGCACATCATCTACTCAGGGAGCCAACATAAATATGCCAGAGCTGGTGAGAAATATTTCCATGGCAGAAGCATTCAGACTTACTACATGGGGTTTCCCCTAATCACATAAGGAATAGAGAAAAAATAATAAAGAAAAAGTGTGTTTTTCTCTTAAAACAAATCAAAAAGGAAATTAAAAAAAAAAGACATTAGAAACATTCTTGACACTACAGCACCTACCCAGGTTTGTAGCCTGTTAATAAAGGATTACTAGAAATCAGAAGACTGGGCCAGCACATGGCACCACTGACTTCTGTGCCCCAGCTCCAAATGGGACCTTAACCTCTGGACTCACGAGCAGCTCTGCAAGGTCAAACCCTCTCTCCAAAACGACTTTGTGCAGTTGTGATGGCTGGAGGGAGGTGCCAATGTGCCACCACGGCCAGCCATGCCCATCACAATGCACTCAGCAGCAGCTCAGCCTGACGCCCACTAAGCTGAAGCGCAGCCTGGGCCAGGGCTGCAGCTAGCAAGCATTGGCACCTTTCCACAAGCTCCACAAAGCACCCACTTCCTTCCAGCACAAGGCATCACGGTGAGCAGGGCAGCTGGGTCCTTAGAGCACACGTTGGGCAGCCTGGAGGAAGTAAAAGAGGAAACTGCCTCCCCAGGGTGCTGTTATGTTCACTTGCCAGATACCTCTGTGCAGTCATTCACTGCCCATCCATGTCTCTAGGAGGCTCAAGTGCACTCACTCATGGTTCACACAAATCAAAACAACCTCCTCCTCCAACATTGCAGATTTATTTCTTGTATTCCTGCCTTCACTTCTTACCTTCAGCTCCAGCTGAGTTGCCCAGACTGCTCCCTGGGCACAATCTTATCTCGTAACTTCCCCAGTCTCTCTTTCCTGCTCCAGTTCCACGCTCCACACCATTAGATCTTGCAGATTCAGACAAATGCCTGTGGAAAAAGACAGAAAACCTCAGCAAGCGAGCACTGCCCACCTGGCAGGTTTCCATGCTGGTGATAACCAGAGGTCACCTGCTGCCCCATCCCCTCCCAGCCTAGAGTTCCTACATGGGCAACACCTTCAGGCATTTTCCCTTACTCCTCCCATGGGATAGGAATTCACACAATGTGGTGCTTCTCTTACTTGATATTCCTGTTTGCTTTCCCAGTTCACTTGGGCTTCATATATACTGACAGAGGTTTGTTTTATCCTTCAACATGCTTAAACACAGGAGATGGTACATCCAGCTCAGCTACCTGCTTGAAAAAAAACAAATATCTGTATTATGGTTATATGATGAATGTTTACTGAAAGTTCTTTGAAAATCAACAACTGTGACACTGGTTTTGGTTTCAAGGGCTTTTATTATTTCCAGTATCTCTGGACTTGAAAAGTTTATATAATACAACAGGGTTCAGAGCATTACAAAGGAAAAGGGGGAATGATGCAATCAATAGAACTAACATGAATATGAAAGGAAGAAAAAAAGGCTGGTCTAAAAAAAAAAGAGAGAGAAAAAGAGACACAGATAGAAAAGACCTGTATATTCTAGGCCTAATTTCAGGTAATGGTCTGCCCTGGCTGCTAAACTGCAAGTTTTATGGGACAGGGCCAAGCTTGTGTGTCCCCTGATTGTACAGCAGTTGGCACAAACAGGGCTTTGGCCTCTGGTCAGATGCATCCACAGATCACACAGCTGCAATTCAAATAAGGACTTGCAGGAGCCAGGTCATTCTCCTCCTTTTATGTGCACCTGAGCAAAACACAAAACAGAGTTGAAATAAGCAATATTCTTCCTTTTTGTTTTCTGCCAAGCAGGGCATGGAGCCGATAGCTTCAGGGCTGTGAGAGCAACGTTTCTTCCCCCAGTGCCTCCTCATTAGAAACGTCTCCTGAAACACGCTCATTGTCATATCCATTTACTGTCAGGTGACAGGCATTTTCTTCTGTAACATTCTCTTTAACAGTGGTATTATTACTTTTACTTGAGTGCTTTGATTTCAGCCACAGGAGATGTCACAAATTAGTGTTTACAAAACTTAACACGAGGGGGCTGTCAGTACTTGCTTGAAGACAAGGATTTAGACAGTTGAGACCCCATTGCAGAGGTAGCAGACTAATTACAGGAGCCAGGGTACAGGAGAATTCCAGACCTAAGTGTCATCTTGAGCAGGAGTGAAATTAATGATGCTCAGAGTGCAGCTCAGAGGTACAGTGGACTGAAACACACATACACCCCTTTGTGGTTTTGTTTTTGTTTGGGATTTTTTTTCTCCTTTGTTTTCCTACATGCTGTTCAAAAAGGATTTAAAAGAACAGAGTGAAAGAACGCAGGTCAGCTTGGTTACTGCTGGATCTGCTCACAGCAACCTGCATCCTGACACTGCCTATTAGATACACACACACACTTAAACCGTAAGCATCTCTCAGCTAACCTTACTCATAAAATAACACTAGAGTTGTGTGTTGCAAGGGAACAGATTCCAAGAAGGCTTGAATAAACAAATTGCCTGGTAATTCAAGGAGAAGATACAAATTCTTCTATGATCCAAGAATTAACTGATATTACCTGTTAGTTGGAGACTGTTTTCTAGCAGTTAGCTATCCAAGTAGAAGAAATCTGCTTTGCATTTGGGAAAATATATTTAATTACTATGACTAATAAACAGTCAGGAGAAATGCGAATTTTATAAAAGTGTGATATTCAAAATCCTTCAAAGTAGAAGTGCAGCTGAGATCAGCGTGCAGAGGAGTGCAGAGTATCCCTTAGAAACAGCGCTCTCCAAAGAGGCCTTTCAGCAAAGCAAGGTATACCCGTGTTCGCCACAAATGAACAAAAATATGCCACGAAAACCTTGCTAGCATTAATTCCCCAGCAATGAGAAGTTTCATACAAGCACAGACTTTTTTGTGAAATGAACACACAACCTAAGAGCCACCAACATAGCAGAAGGGCCCCTCAGAAACCCTCTCTCCAGCCTTTCATCATAATGCATTGCACCATTCCGTGTAATTCACAAACTACAAAATTGCATTATCAGTACAGCTCTTTTTAATCAATTCGAAGTGTTGGTGTTTAAATATCTCCTGTGCTAAAAAGCAATTGCTGTTTAGACCCTTTTTTTTTTTTTTTAGAAATCATTATAACATTCTCATAATTGCTTATCTCTCAGAGGAAGATAACACAGACACAGCTGCTATTTCAAAGGACATTTTGTACACGTAGTAGCTCTGTCATATCTGAAATACAGCAGAGATTCTCTCAGATTCGGGAACCTTTTTATTGCTGACTAGGCCGTGTGACAGCACCACGGCCTTAGTTACACTCTCAGCAGAGGTATATATATACTGAGATTTGCCTAAGGAATTCTTCCTCTGCTGGGCCCCCATGCAGCAAAAGACAGCCATAGATGCTCATGATCACGCTTGAGTGAGTTGCCAAAGAGAGATGAGCCTCTCTATGCCGACTTTGGGGAGCTTTTTTCCTCTAGACGTTCCTCTCCATATTTCTCCCAGCCAAGCCAGGCAGAGCAACTCGTACCTGCCCCACCAGCCACCTCTGCTCAGCATCACCCCCACACTCACGCTATAAGCCGCAGGCACACCTCTCTAATAGAAAACCCTCAGGAAGATATCCATGTGGCAGATAAGGTCACATAATGCTCCTGGGGTCAACAGCAATCTCTGTCTAGCTGGATTTTAAAGAGGAAATATGACCTTGCCTTGAAATTCAGTATCTCCTTTGTCCGCAGGTAACTCAGCACTTCCGCCTATAGAAGGGAATGCTGCTTCTCCACATGAAGCTGCGCAGCTTCTCTGGAGGTGCTCAACCATGAATGGCCAGGACCAGGACACAGCACACACAGATAAATACACTCCATCTTATCAGTGGGATACTGACTCCTACAGGGAACCCGAGTCCATCTCTCCCATATTTGCATCCTGCTTTTTCTGGGTGCCTGGCCCCATCCTGTCTCTCAGCCCAGCAAAAAGGGGATGCTCTTCCAGGGGTCACACCCCTGCAGGCAGCAGCATCCCGAGCAAGGGTCCCCAGAGCATCTTCCCTCTTCCACCTCCGAGGGGCAAACTAATTCCGTATCAGCACACTTTGATACAGTGTCTGGTCTAGCAAGTACACGGAGGCTCTGTGAGATTGTAATTCACATTTCAATCAGCAATTAGGGATCCCAGTAGCCTTCCAGGAGCCAAGATTACCCAACACTTCACAAGTAATTAATTGCCCTTAGTCTGATGTGACCCAAGATACAGATCCCCAGCTCTGTTGCACACACTCCTCAAGGCATGGACCCTGCCTGAGAACCAAACCCTTCCTCCCATCCTTTCCTGCAAACAGGAACAGAGCCAAACAGAGTGCCCAAGCACCAGGTTTGGGAACTCCCAAGATATGACAGACCATCAAGACGATTCATCTTCCATGTAGCACAGGCCATTAATGCTGGTGGAAAACCAGAGCCATCTCTTTGGAAAACTTACCTCCTGACATTGCTATTGCTAGTACTGGAGAATTCACTGGTGCTTATGTTGTTCCAATGGTTAATTACCTTTACTTTTTAAAATGTGCACTGTTTTTCCCCTGACACAAAGCTATGCCAACAAATTAGTCAAGCTAATCAGTGCCCTGACTCACTACCTCATATCTAAGAGCTGGCAAAAGAGATAAAATACATGGGTAATACAGGTTCTAGAAAGCTACAGACAAAATTACCCTGAAAACTAGGTTAAATTACCAGGAATATAAAGCACATTAGAAAACAGGAGGATATGAATCAATAATTCACATTTCAGAACAGTTACTCAGACATTTACAAGAGCTTTTAAATGCCTGTCTCCCTCAGCCCTCTCCAAAATGTGACCCTGACAATGAACCCCAGCAACTTCCTCAGAACTGAAGTAATTCTTACAACCGCTTGAAACTTTGCTGTACAGGAACACGGCAAGCGAACGGAAAGAGAAAATATTGGAGGGAGGAGAGGATTCAGGATCTCACCTGATTGCAGTTGTTGCCACCAACACAGTATAGTGATTTCCCACCACTTATAATTTAAATAAACTCCTAATGCAGTTCTACTGCTAAACATTGTACTTAATAACACAAAGGCTCCCTGATGCCGTTAACACAGCTGGACTGCCAGCTCCGAAATGTCAGCTTTCTTCCCTACATTGCAAAAGCTCTACTGTTAATTTTGACATCTGGTTTTTAGTGAGATGTATTTCTTGCAGAGCAAATGCACACTGACAAATCTGGGGCCCTCTGTGTATTTTGGTAAATTGCAATCCATTATGAATATATATCTTCCTATAATGAAATGTTAGCTTTGCAGTTGTAATGCAAGCTGTCCAAGTATCTGGTGGGAACATTTAATAACAATAATACTTTGCTGAGGATAACACAGTTACCTCATTTAGGTATTCCTAATACATTCTCCTGGATGAGTTTTTCCCCCTGCTATATCAACAGTTTAGTAGTACACAGATGAAAGCAACTAGGTGATAGTGAGATAAAAAACTGCCCTGGCAGCCTAGAGCCTCTCTGCAGAGGAAGCAGAGCATTGTCATATCTGCAGCGGTTCCCACTGGGATCTTGCTGACAGCAAACATCATGGATCAAGACAGCCCTAAGAGGATGCACCTCAGTGTGGTTTGAGGGCCAGGGCACATCTCCCAAGGATCTGGGGGCTGCGATGGGTACACTGAGCATGTCCTTCCCACAGGGAAGTAAGCAAGGCTGGTGGGAAACATTCCCTGAACTTACTTTCCAGCACTGCAAAAAACCAAGAACTCCTCAGCCTTTTAGATGATAAACTGCTTTGGTGGATTTGTTCCCCCACCCTTCTTCATTTAACCCAAATGTTTCTGGACACAAAATTTGCAGATCCTGACACAAAGGCTCACATCTGTCCCATAGAGATTCACTGAGCATGCGAATGGTATGCTTGAGGCAGGGATGCCACAGGACCACTATGTGTCCAAGGACGTGCTGAGCAATTCTCCACCAGCAGCTGCAGCGCTGCTTGCGCTCGAGGCAGGCAAAATACTCTGAGCTGCACTGAGATCTGACCTAAACTGAGACCCACTCACATCAGTTGGGTCAGCTTGAATTAGTGCTGGATGTGTATCCCAGTAAATCATCTCCTCTCAATAGGAGTCTTCCAAAGGACTTCAGTGGCAGTCTGGTGGCACACTCCCTCTGTCCTGTTTCAGTGGGACCGGCTGCGTTCTGCTGACCTAGGTGAATATCTGGCAACAGAGATGATCATCAATGCTAAAGTGCAACCTCGAACAAGCAGCGAGTCAGCACAGAGATCCATCCCCAGATGGATCCGCTGCTCCTCCTGGTCCTTGCCCAAAGGTAGCAAGCAGTGGCCAAAGTCCCAAGGGAGCATCTCACCTCCATGGTGCTTCAGGAGTTAGTCAAAAGCATGAGGTTGTGGTTGTGCACTTCAGAGCCGGAGGAGAGATGACAAAAACCAGAACTGAGATCTGTATCTTGCGCAGACCCAGATAGTTAAACCACCACCCTCAGGCAGAGCTGGTCTCAGATGCACACACACAACAGCCTGGGGAGCAGAGACAACCAGGAGAGCACACTGAAAAGTCCAGCTGACTCAGGTGCTCAAAGTTAGTCACAAGCTCTCTGAGCACAAGCAAGTTTGCAAAGCCAAAAGCAAGCACCAGCATAGGAGATACGGCTCTCAGTGGCAGGCTGGAAACCTGGCCATCTCATCTATTTTACATCACATTCTTCTGCTGTATTGCAGTTATTTATCTTAGCCCAAAACTTCATTAATATCTGACTCTACCTGATATCAAGGATTCTGTCAGAAAAAAATAAAAAAAAAGGAGAAAATGGTTGTATAAATCATGTCAAGTTATAACAAAAGAAGTCCACAATGAGGATTTCTATATACCAGATAAACAGACCAGGGATATTTAGACAGAAGCATAATTTTTAATCCCATCCATTTCCAAGAATTGCTCTCCATTTTAAATTACATAAAATAAAAATAAATTATAGCATCCAGAAATAGAACTTCAAAACTTATTAAAACTTTTGCTGCTGGTTATAATCAAGAAAATGCACCTAAATAGCAGGAAGAAGACAGCTCAGCAACTCGGGGTACTAAAATTACCTAGGACTCATGAGCAGGCTTGGTGTGGGGCAGAGGGGGGTTTCCCCAAAAGCTCTACATGCAAACTGTGTACAGCAGCAGAGGTTTTACATGACAGACTCAATGCAAATAAAATCACAGGTTCTCATTTCTTCTAAATTGCTCACCATGTTCTGCTCTAGCACATAAAATTTGGAGTGATATCCAATACATATCAAGATATTTAAGCATAGAATAAATGAGGACCTGGGTTTTTTTAACTCAAATTGGTACCTTGTCCAGCTACTGGAACAGTCCTGATCCTAGCTAAAAAGAAGTCTGCACCGTCTGTTATTACCACTTTATTTACAATTACACTACTTGGTTGTATTGCATTTTAAGGAGCTACTTCATAGGAGAGATGCAAAGCTCGCAGCAGAAAGATATAACTGACATTAAGGATCTGTATCAGGCCCCAAGTGAGTGGAAGAGAATTAATATTAATTCTTAACTTTCCTATTTGAGTGTGACATGCCCCCAGGCTTGCTGCTTGTCTTAGCAGAAGTGCCATCTCCTGTTTAGGCATGACAATATTTGTCAAGTGTAATGCTCATTAGTCTGCTGTGTGGTCAGGCTAGCAGTGTATAAACACTTGGAAAGATCAGGTAGGGACTAAAGGTCTGCTCTTTGTGGTCAATTATAGCCATCAACATTAATGATGCCACCATGGAGAGCTATGCAGGGAGAAGAGAGAGAAGTGCTTTTCCAAGGTTAGTCATGACAACATACCTTGGCTACAAGAAGCTGGCAATGTAAAATGTAGTGTGCACCTCCAGCCTCATTCTAACCCTCTCAGTGATTTATTTCAAGAATAGTCTAGTGGCTTCTTTTTGGTTTGTTGTTTTTTTATTTTTTTTTTAAATACCTGAATAAAAGACAAGCTTTCTAACCTGAAGTGCATTCTCTTGTATTCTTCAGAATTCACATTGTTGATGATACTTAAACTTGATGTTTAATCAAAGAGAGAAACTGGTGAAAGTTGCCCATTTCTGCCTTCAGTTTTGACTCTACCTTTTCCCCCAAACCCCAGCATTCCCCAAACAAAGCTGAGATTTTGACTTTGTTTGCTTGGAGAGGGCTCCTGTCCCAGTTCTTAAGTGAATTGAGAGAAAACAATTTATTTTCCTTCTTGAAAAATTACATGCTTTTCTTTTTAATTACTATTAAAATGGGGCTATAGGTTTTCAGGTCTCAAATAGAGAAGGGTAAAAAGTTCACTTTAATTCTTACAGAAGTGGAAAGTCTTAGCAATATTTAAAAAATATTACCCAAAGAAAAAAAAAATCACTATTGCAAAGCTAACAATATGGATAATCATCATCAACTAGCAACATCCCACTCACCACCACAGGAGGAGGATCACTCATCAGCCCTCTGCTGCCAATCCGTTGCAGGGTAGAACTTCAGCGAAAGCATCATCAATGGAAGCAGAAATAGCATGAGCTTTTGAAATCCCTCTATAGATTCCCAAGCCTGCTGGAGCACTATAAATACAAACAGGCATGAGACAGCAATAGCATGTCCTGAAACCCCAGTGAAAATTGGCATATGCATAACTGTCTCAATGAAACCTATCCATAGAGAACTAGGTAAGCATGAATATTCCCAATTAAAAAAATAAAACCAAAAATACACGGTCCGGCCCATCCCTAATGAGGAAATTACTCAAGCACATGCTCAATTTTAAGCAGGGCTTAAAACACATGTATTTGCGTTTAGGACAGGTTTAATGCTTTGTTGAAGCACTGCTTTGATTGGAAATATCATTTGTTTAACCTATGACCACTGATTTCCATTTAATTGGCAGCCATCATCTTTGCCAACGCAGTGCAATAGTGCACTAATATTGGGGTCCTGGCCATATTCCATTCGTTTAATTGCGTTTGTCAGCCTCAACAGAAACCCTACATGTAAGATTATTTATGCACTTGTCGACAGAGCAGACCACGCAGCAAACAGCCGCATTCAATATTTGATGCGTTCTCTAAAAACGAAAACCACATTTTCTGTAAGTGAGGTGTAGCTTAGTCAGTAATTCAAACTCTCAGCATCCATGAAATCCTGCAATCCATTTATGCCTGCTTTGTAGAACGGACATTTGCTCAGTGGTCTAAAGCCTTTTATTTTTCTCCTTTCCTTTCCAGCATGTGCTCTTGTACTTACCAGGGCGCTTACAGTATTATTTAGGTTGCTGCCTGCAATATTTTCAAGCTACTAGAAGACAGTTTCTTAGACATTTTCATAATGTTTTGAAATGCTGATGAGGATTTAGCATTAAAATTAATGGCAGCCAGCCGTGGTCTTTCAGATGTGAAAGACTGTGCAGTATTTTCTGGGGAAAAAAANGGAGAAGAATGGAGATATAAATAGCCAGTCTTGCTTTTCTCCAGGCAGGATCCTTTTAATCATGTAAAATAGATTTTAAAGATTAAAGACTCTAGGCTCTGTTCTGCCTTTGCTCGTGTCTTGTATCACCAATTTATTTTTTTTTTTATGTAATTTGAATGAAAAAGGACACACATGGTGTTTTCATTTGCATTACCCCAAACTGGAATTTCCCCTTGAAGAACATAGCCCCTGCCTCCTCTGTAGTGAGGAGAAAACTACCACACCTGGGTGGAACACCACAAAACAGGAGAAAAACCAATTCCAAAATCATTACCCTACTTCTTGGACCTGGACCTCATTTCTCTGAGATTCAGTTTAAAGATATGTATTATAAGCTGAAAAGGAGACAGAAGAATTACTGGTCCAGCAGCTATATCTGTATATGTATGAGCTGCAGTGCCGGATACCATCCAGACACCATCATGCTGCACAAGGAAAAACCTGCAGGATTTTCCCAGAGCATCAGCACTGGGAAAACTGGCTGCACCAGGGGCTGAGAGATTTCTCTGTCCTGATCAGAAAGTTCCATGATACCAAAGGTGTTATGGAAGAGCTGAAAAATGTGGAGGGCAGAGAGGAAAAGCACAACTCTACAGAGAAAAAGGTGAATCAAAGTTCTTCTGCAGTAACAATGTGGCCTGACAAAAGCCAGGGGAGATGCTGGGAGGACATGGTAGGCCCAAGTAGTAAAAATTTGGGTCTGAATAGACTGCCTATGATTATCGATAGTTCGTTGACAGAGCTGGAACCAAGAGGCTTCCTTCTTCCACCGTTTGCATAATAAATCCTGCTTTGCCACATCAGTCCCTCTCACCAAGGCACACAACACAACAGGAGTTGCACCTCAGCACAAGTCAGACTTCCTTCTTAAATTTACTTCTCTAATGCAAGTCGCAATCAATTCTTCTTACACATTGACTAAAGCGTCCATTCTCCACCTCACGCTCCTCAGACTTGCAGTTATAGTCCCACCTGGTTTCCAGGCAGGACCTTCCGCTGGAACAGAAAGTTCCTCATCTCCTCCATGATTTTGAGGCCAACAAAAATCAATGTTGGAATGTTATTGATTTTACTATTTGTACTTAGTTGTATTTCTCAAAGTAGAGGACACACGGATAATTCTCCTTGATCACATTTATAAATACCAGTGTCCTAACTTTGTTCCATAGGCTAAAATATCAACAGCATCATCATCAAAGAGCATGGAGCTTTCCTGAAGGGATCACCAAAAGCCAGCAGCTGTTAATAAGTATTCTTTACACTAGATATACCTTCCTATTCTGAAGCTAAAGAATAGGAAAGAAACAAAGGACACTGTTCATCTGATACAAACCAACAAATGTCCAAATCTGAGACAGTTTTCTGTGGTTTCCACCTCCATGGGTTTGAAGAGTAGGGTCCTGTAGAGTCACTGGGACATGCTGCTCAGGGAGGGTGTCGAGTCCCCTTCTCTGGAGATCTTAAAGCCCCACATGGATGCAGTCCTGAGGGATATGTTCTGGGCAACCCTGCTTTAGCACAGGAGTTGGACTAGATGATCTCTAGAGGTCCCTTCCAACTCCGACAATTCAGTGATTCCATGATTCCACACCATTTCTCTGCCATGCATGTGGCCTAGGCAAAGAGAGAAATAGGTAAAAGCAGAAAAGCAGCATCTGAAGGTAAGGAGTTGTCTTCATTCTAAGCAGTGCCTTGTTTTGGGGACAGTACTGTAAGAGTGAAAATAAACACATGCAGCTATTACAAGAAAATAAAACATGTCTGTAATTGCAATGAAAGACTTTGTCTTGACAGCCCTGGAAATGAAAGTTCACAAAGCACATACAGTGTGGGAAGCATCAGCATAAACCTCCCACGTGTGCCTGCACTGGTATAAGCGGGGGTTAAGGGCAGTGTGTTCCCAGTCTCTCCACCAGCTTCTGCCTCTGCTGAAAAAATGGCCACCAGAGTTTTCAATTAATTCCAGGTGGTTTTGTACCACAGGCACTGATCCACTTGGAGCTGAACCAAAACCGCTCCCCGTGCTGCAGAGATAGAACACATACTGTGCTCTCTCCCAGGCTGCAGATCTGTTTCAAGGTCCTGACCCTAGTTTTTAAAGCCCTTAATAGGCGAGGGCCTAATGAACCTTGGAGACTGCTTCTTATTCCACAGGCCAAAGCAACAGCTGTGGTTGCTCTGGGTAAGCAGGGCTGAGCAAGCTCAGGGTGAAACCCTCCTTGCTTTCTGCATCCAAGCCTCCTGTCACCGAAGTCTCAGCCCTGTCTTTTAACAGGGGTGACATCCTCAGACCCTCATTCCACAGCCTTCTTCACCATTGTTGCTAGTGGTTATACCATTCATTAAAACTTAGCACAAGGTAAAAAAAAAAAAAGCTACATTTTAGAAAAAGTAAGACACTTCTTCAGATCTTTGCAGTAAACCATCATCCTGAGACCATGTCCCCAGGAGCAAAGGGAGAGGGACACTTTTTCTCAAGTTATAGAAAAGAAGGGTTGGGAGAGAACTTGAGAGGTCAGTACCTGATCCCTGCTGGGGGACAGCAAGGGGAGCTCAGGTACTGGAGCCCTGATGAAGCCTCTCTGCAGTTATCAGGACTTGTCCTCTTTGTGCCCATATTGGCACAGCAAGAGTCCTCCCAATATGACCCTTTCTAGCAAGTTTTGAGTGAGGCCGTGGCAGGCAAAGAAAAGGCAGCAGTGTGTCCGGAGCACCTTTATGCTTGGCTGGGACAAACATAGCACATAGCTGAAAGAAGAAATTCCCCATCACCGACATGTCAATGCTTCCTGGTTTGCCAGTCAGCCTCTTCCACATGCAGCCTATGCTTTTCTGCTATACAGCTATGAATAGAAATGCAGATACAGCCTGCACCTCAATGCTGGTTTGAAAGATTGTCTGTAACTCTCCATCTTCTGTGCCACACGCTATTTCATGCTTTAATATCAACTTTAAAATAGATTAGATGCTGATGAGCTGCAACAAATGCAGATCATTACTCCTACAGCACTAACACCATCCTCCCTCTGCAGCCTTCCTTCTCCTTCCTATCCATCCTCCCTTTGCCTCTCTCTGTCCTCAGCACCTGCATTGTCACTTATTCAGTGTGATGGGCCACAGAATGGTGTTGCAAACAGGCACCTACACCTTCCAGTAACGCACCAAGCACAGCCCTTGTCTTGCCAAGCAACTCATCCCGCTGTCCCTAAACTTCGAGCTTCAGCTGGTCACACTGGGACCTTTTAGAGAGCATGTTCATCTGCTTGCATATCCTGCTCCGTTTTGTAAGTGCAAGTCCCTTCAAGAGAATAAGCAGTAATTACTGCAGCCACACCTATACTGGAAATGCCTGTGCAATGATCTGTAGTTTATGCTCACAAAGAAAACAAAAGCTGCAAAGAAATAAGCATCCATTCCCTTTGAACTTTGGTATCTGGTCCCTTTCTGCAGCAGGGACCTGATTCTTTGAAGCACGGAGCTGCCACAGCTCCTGAGGGACTTGAGTATCTTCTCACACATGCAAATATAAATCAGAAGTTGCTCTCTATTGAAGCCAAGTGAATTATGCAGGTGTAACCTCAATGTGACAGAGAGGGCTCATGGATGTCAACAGAGACGGGAACAGGTGCCCTTTCATTTTTCACATGGTGATTTTTCATTTTCAGCCACTTGGTTTTGCACAGCTACAATAGCACATGTACAGCTGTGATGCAATAGGACAGGATGGCTGATATTTAGGAGAAATCACACGCTTAGATCAATGCACACTGCAGGTATTCAGCTGGAACCAAATGTGTTGGAAGCAATGTAAACCCCAGGGGGCTTGTTCACTAATCAATAAACACCAGGAATGTATGCCACTGAGTTATTGCTGCATTGTTAATTGTAGCAATACAGGATTTTAATTTTTTTTGCATTGCTAAAGAAACAGACATCTTCAAGAACCATGGCTTTTACAAGACAGACACGATATGAAAAATTATATTTCTATTCACTTCTCTGATGCTTTCAACTTCAGGAAAACATGCAGCCTCATTAGAAGCTCTCAGTGCTGCCTCATGAAGGTGAAAGGGAAGTTCTGTAGTGCTTCCAATACCCTGGTTTACCACAAGTGACATTTAAGCAGTCACCTGAGGAAAAATCCCAATGGGAGTACTGACAAAGCTTACCATTTGAAAAAGGTCAGACCTTCTATTCTTGCTCTGGATAGATGGTGCTGACCTTAAAAACCTCCCAGTCTCAGTCCCTCTCCTCCTAAAAGTGTGATGGAGTAGCCAGCTCAGGCAATTCTACCCAGGAGGAGAAGCAGGGCATCATCGCTCTGCAGAATTTTCTTATTCCTTGTTTTCTTCTTGACAAATTACAGATAAATCAACTCATCTGCGAGCAGGTGCTCAGCAGCACAGGCACCAGCGTAGGAGTTCCAGGCAGGGCACAGGCTACAGGGGGGGAAAGGGTTGCCTTTCTCCAAGATGATTGTCTTGAATACAGATGGCAGAAGTGCAATAGCATTCCAAATCCTGGTGAACAGGGTGTAAGTTTGAGAGAAAAAGGGGAATTCACAAAGATTATCTTTAACCAAGGCAATTCAGAGCAGGAATGGCCATTCAGCAGCTCTGATTCAGCCTCTGGAAGAGACTATTTAGAGACGGACACTATAGAGACTCGTCTTATTCAGCCAAAGTTAGCTTTGTGAGACCCCTCTCATTTCATTGACTGAAGACCCCTCCTTACTCTTCATTTATGTAGAGAAACAAAGGGCAGGCGGACAGAGAAAGAGTATTTTGATTCTGCAGATGGAAACTAAACCTCTGGTATGACCTTGAGCACAAGGTCAGGCAAAGATCTTGTGGCAGAAATCAAACCCAGTTTCATTAGGTTCTAGCTCAGGACCTTAATCGTGAATTCACCCTTCTTCCTGATGTGATCCTCTTAGCCTGAACCTATCAGTATTCAGTGCTACACACGCCAACTCCTCAACTTCACTGGGGAAAGTCATCCTAACACTGGGTCGTCAAAGCAACTAGGACCATGCCAGATCGCTGGATGCAAATATAGCTCCCTCCCCCTCATCCCTACAACTACCAGAGGCTGATCCTCCACACGGGCTTCAGAAGCATAGGCTTCCAACTGAGTCATCCTGTGGAATGAAACAGGACAGCCCACAGCGGTAATCCCAAATGCTGCAGTACGCTAGAAAATCAGTCTCTGACTGCTGCAGTCACAGAAATACAATAAACATGCCCTGTGATTCCATTTTTAGTCACTTTTCAATGCAGCGCTGCAGTTTGTCAGTCTTTCTTGTCCCAGCTGGAACAGATGAATTGCTGATGCTTTTTAGGACCATTGGCAGATGAGCACAATAGAAACATCGCTCGGATATTGATGACTAATGCACACAGAATGTTTCCAAAAACTGTGTTGCCATCACAGCTAAACAAAGTGTACTAAATTCACATTCACATGGAAGGAGAGGAGATCATTTCCCCATATTCAGCATTTAAATGAACCTATGGCACCACTGCAAAACTCAGCTGAAACCAAAAACTGGCTATGGTTCTCTTGAAAGTTTCATAGACCTCCATAACCTTAACTCAGGTTTCAGGTTGGCAGCAAAGCCTGGAATAGCTCACAGGGTTTGGGATTTCATTATAGAATTTTCTAGCAGGTACTAGAAGACCTTCTCTTGGGTCACAGACCTACAGGCCTCTAGATATTGTGCTCCCTTTAAATTATCATCACCTTGCTATAAAAGTGACATGTATTACTTGTAAGGCACAGTCCAGCACATTTCAAAGCTCATGGAAGTCTTTTACCAGCTCAAATGGATTAGATCAGCTTCTTCATGGGAAACCTCCTAGACAGCTTTCCCTTTATGAAAGTAATCTGCTTGAGCACAGCACAAAGGCTAACCTGCAGAGGTAAAAAATCCTTGCAATGGCTGAAAATGCCCCTACCAAAATAACTGAGAGCACAGAAAAAATAACTGAATTTAGATTGGGGGAAAAAAACCAAAACCCAAACAACCACCATCACCACATCTAACAGCAAGACAACGTCTTAACAGACTAATAAAGGCAAAGGAAGAGCCCTCCGTCTGGAGCAGGATTAAGCAGATGACTCATGGAAGAGTTCTGTCGGTGTCCTCTCTGACTAACCCTTATACTGCAGTCCAGATACAGAATGATCTGACTCGATGGGGAGTTAGAGCAGTTGGAGGGAGTCAGCCCTCCCAGCTCCAGTTCCCAGCTCTCACAGTCACTTGAGAACTCCTACACAAGTGATCCATCCACTTGTAAAATAAGCAGAACCCAAAAGTCTTTCCTGCCTTGTGTGCTCTTAAACTTCCTATTATGACAATAACAAAACTTATAAATGCAAAAGCAGAACACGTCTGAGATACAGCACTGCTTGTTTTGTAGCTGAAGAAAGTGTCTAAACATCTGCTACTCAGATACTTTGATGTTTTAATACACCTAGAAACCTCCTTGAATACATTTTGCTTTTCTTCTTTCCTGAATACTTTCTTTCCATGAATACTTTTTTTCTTTCACATTATGGTTTGTTCTTCGGATACAAATAGACAGAGATCTCAGTATCTCCAGCTGTGTGTTCAACAGTGTTAAACATCACCACCCTTAGATCACCTTTTTTTTTGTAAGGATTTAAATTATCTTTATTCAGGTAAAACTTTTATTGACTCACAGTGTGCTTATTGCAATGCCATCAAACAATTAAGAACCTCAGATACTGACTCGTACTTCATAGATAAATACCTATCATTCTTCTTCAAACAGGAATATCACCTCCGTGCTCCTGGTTATCACAACTGCTGAAATCCAAACAGGGTGGATATATTTTAACAACCTAGCCTGACACACACTGTTTGAAAGCTCCCTTCCAACAGACTAAACCCATATTCATTAAATTAGTGAGGGGGCAGACAGGAGAACAGGAAATGTTCTTGAAAGTAAGAGAATAATAGAATGTTTTTATATATCTCATGGATTTCTGTTTCATTAGATTAGGGAGCAGTGCCTTTAATGTAACTAACATGTGGCAACCACAGGGTAACCACAGTGAGTAAATCTGTCCTGCAGGAGGAAGCTAAAATGCAGCAGGGTTTGCTTCAACAGCTAGAGAAGAATCAAAAAACCTTTTCAGTACTGGTTGCAACTGGGGGTGGAGGGGAGGAGAACTGAACTGAGAATACACTAATAGTGACAGCTGAAAACAGAAATATCTCAGCATTTGTGGGTGGGGGAATCAAAGAGGTCCCAGCATCCTGTCAATGCTCCTGCTCAGGCTCCAGATTTGTTCTTGTTGGGGAAAAAAGCAGAGCATAGTCTGATAGTCCTCATTCTTCAGGGCAAGGCTTGAGGTGATCTTAAACAAGATAAATATATTTAATAACAGCAGTTAATCACAACATGTTCAGAGATGCACATATTTATGTGCAAAACCCGTGCAAGCTAGAGGCATTGCAGTAGGGCTGTGTGGCTCAAATTACCCTGTTGTTGGGAGATCACAGTCGGTTTCACTGCTCTCCTTCAATATTCCCATCAGGCCTGCAGCTCCCTCGCTTTGTTCCCCAGGCAGCCCAGCATTTAACAGATGTCCAGAGTAAATCATGATCATTTGGTAGGTTTGGGGAATAGAAGCTAGATGGAAAAAAAAATCACAATCTAATAAAAGAATCAAAAAAGTACCAGCACATTATGGGCCATTTCACAATAAATTAGGGTATCTTTTAAATCTCCACACAACAGTTTGTATTTTAAATCAAAAGACTGTGTGTCATTGACTTTCCCCTGAGTAATATAAGTGACGGGGCTCTCTGAGGTGCAGTAATAGGATGTAAGTGAAGAAGTGGGTATTATTTTACCCGTGCTGTGATAATCTGAATGCATCGCTGCCCAGCATCATAAACAGTGAAGTGAGAAGTACGAACAGCACTTTCAAAACCCCCATGTGTGTGAGGATTGTAAGAGGGGTGGGGGACTGGGTCTCCAGTGAAAGAGAATGTAAACATTTAAAAGTTAAGCAGAAACAACATAATATTATTCAAAACCCAAAGAAGAGGGAAATGACGAAAGCTTGCTTTTCACCTCTCCAAGAAGGAAAAAAAAAAAAAGGCAAAAAAAAGCAAGGCAGTAGTAATGTCAAGATATAATAATACAAGCAGAGTGTGTAGTTCTTAATAATCAGCAGTCTTTTATAGATCTTCTTGAAGTTTTGCACTGAGACACTATAATTAAGGAAAGAAATCAAGACTTAGCACTTACCATCTGTCTGGAGCGAGGAGGGAGCCAATACTATAGAATCTCTTCCATGGAGTAATGCACACCGCAGAAGTATCAGGAAAAGAAAAAAGTGAAAAAATCCATTACAGACACCACCAGCCACACCGCAGGTCACACATTGTTTCTTTTCTCTTTTCCAGCCAGCCAGAAGGGTTTCCTTCATCTCCTTCTCCCCTGGGATTGAGCCCTGGGCACAGCCCCCTTCCCGCAGCGGGCTGCCTTACAGCATGGCCACCCCAGGACCAAGCCCGACCACCTCTGC
Organism: Nycticryphes semicollaris; assembly: GCA_013400055.1. Classification (NCBI taxonomy): domain Eukaryota; kingdom Metazoa; phylum Chordata; class Aves; order Charadriiformes; family Rostratulidae; genus Nycticryphes; species Nycticryphes semicollaris. The sequence continues at coordinate 1,599,171 of VXBJ01006753.1, forward strand.
CCATGTTCCACCATCCTGCACAGGACGAGAGCTGCTCAAAACAAGGCAGAGAGGGTTCACATGTAAAGTATATCAGGAAGGGGAAACCAAGCCTTTAAACTGCCACTTACACAGGCTGGGGTGAACAATGCCACCAGCTGAGAGCAGGATTATTTAAAGGAAGACTCGGCTCAGTTCTGTGTTGTGCCTGAACTAATAAAGATAAATAAACTATTTTTAAAGCATGAAGGCAGAGAATGGATCATTATATATAATTATTTTGAAGGACTGCTTTAACATACTTTGCCATGTTAACTGTGAGTTAATGCTACACAAGCTAGGGAACCCACAGAGGCTTCTCTTTCTGGGAAAGGATTCTCATCCACAGAGTTGTTTCCCAGGACAGAGCTCTATCTGCTTACCTATCTGCATCCTCCCCAGCCCACCTGGAGCTGTGCAGGCACTGCCTGAATAGGGCACCCACCTCCCTCCTCCTTCCAGTTTGCAAAAAATATTCTGTGTTGGCCCCCAGACAAATGGGGTCAAGGAGCAGAAGAGTCACTGAACATACCAGAGGGAAGACATGTCTGTTCCTCTGCAGCAAATCTGGAAAGCGAAAAAAGTGGCAACTGATAATCACATTAAAAAGTTTGGGGTTTTTTTTCCATTTTTAATTTACCCACCATGACACGCAAAAATGTTTGCGCAAAGAGAGCACCAACAACATGTTGCCCTATGTAAAACTCCTGCTTTCTTCTAAAACACCCCTTTTCTCCTCACTTTAACTCACAGTACAATGATCCCATGTTGCAGACTTGCATTTATTTGCAGGTCATTCCCATTTAATTTCTTTTGTCTGCTATTTTTCTTATGCCTTTCACAAAGAAGGCAGATAACACTACATAGAATTTATACACCAGCAGGGACCAAGGAAAAATCCAGGTACAGCTTCAGTGGGATTTACACCTGCACTGAAAAAAAAAAACAAACCCTTATAGACTGAGCTGTGAGTTGATCCCAAATTACTAAGGGTGATTGGATCTGAGAAACATAATAGCTTTGTACACCAAGCCAGTCCTCCTTTGACTCCAGATGCAAAATTACCATTTTTCTGCTGAAAGGGTGATTTCATGCCATAACTTGCATGACTAAGGTTTTCAGAGAAGACTTTTGTTTAGATAAGGACAAGAGATGCCCTGAGGCTTGTATTGTAATGTTATATGGATATATAGATAGAGAAAGACATTTTTTGTTGAGCTGAGGGAGTGGTGTGATTTTTATCTGCATGATTACTTACTGACAGACACTGGGAACAGCGAGATTCTTCTTGACCTTTTTTCACCCCTGCCTGGTTGCAAACTTCACAGCCAGCCTGCCTTTGTAGTATCTGGCTACCACAAGCAGCCCGAGCTGCAGCTGGTTTCCCTGTGTGCCCACCATCATTCCACTGGATGTGGAAGAGAGCTGTTGTCCGCTTGAAATCCAATCTACAAGCCCTTGGAAAAAAAAATAATAATCTGGGACTGAGAATGGTCCCAAAGGAAGATGGTCAACAGAAAAGCTGCTTGTGTGCTGGTATTTAAGAGCTCCTGGGATTTGTCCACCACTTGCATTATTAAATAAGCTTGCACTTGGATTGCTTTTGCTATACTTTCAACCTCTGGCTAGAGCAATCTTCATTACAAAGCAAGCTCTCTGCACAGCTCTGGATGCAACAATGGTTGAATGGTCACCAGGAGAGCACTGTGCATGCCGATGCTCTCCCCTGTCTGCCACTTCCATGGTGTGTGTAGTCCCTTCATTAACGCATGACAAATAGTGGGTTGATAGAAACCAGTGCTGCAGAGATTGCAATTAACTCTCCCAAGACGCTTCAGAAACATTGCTGGAAACTGGGTGTCTTGTCTAAGGCTATTCATTATTCTCCTTGTCATCTTCTACCTGAGACAGTAGATAATCTTAGTTCAGATTACTAGATAGCTGTAAAACTCCACATAGCCTAAAAATTAAATTCCTAGGGATTTCTGATTTCAAGAACAAGCAGGAGACGGGGTGGGTTTGATTCAGTACTGTCTAAAACAGACTCACTAAAAGGACAGATAATCACGGTAGCTATGCTGCCTTTTCATCCACGGGTCTCAATCCAATTCAGAAAATGAGAAGTTGTTCCCATTTTACAGAGAAGAAAGGACAGATGAAGTAACTGGCTTTCCAGGTATGACACATAACCTTCAACTTCTGGCAGAGGAAAGCTGCAATAAGGCAACAGAAAAGGACTGTTGCATGTAAAGACCTTGATTGGTTTCCTGTTCTCNAGTTCTCCGTGACAGGAATAGAAAGACAGGCAAGTCAGCTCCTTCAGTGAGCTTGAGCCGTGAACAAGTTGTGTAAATGGTACAATATTTCACAATACTGACTGTAATTTTTTAGTGATATATAATTTCATGGAATACTTTGTTTCATCCATCCATCTAAGCTTCGAAAGACAAATTTAAGCTTTCGTCTAGCCAGAAAAATATCAGTGAGCTCACATAACTACTGTAGATGGAGTAACATAATTCAGTGGTACCACTAAACCAAACACATGGTAGCTGGCAAAAAAAAAAATAATACCCTATTAATTCAAGTAAATAGCATAAGGAGGTAAAAAACCCAAATGTTAAATTTGTTTAGAGCGCCTAAAATGTACTCTCACTCTGGAAGCTTCAAAACACTAAAATATTTTCCTTTCAGTTCCATTGCTGACATCATCTAAAGAATCCTCTCTCAGCAAAGATTGACAGTTTGAAAGGTTTTGAAATGTGGGTTTTTTTCCCCACCTACTTTTGCTTTTAAACTATCCATGGTACAGCACAGTGTCACAGTGGCACTGTGTTAAGAGGATCAAATCCTCTGTTACTTACCACTTCCAGCCTTATCCTTATTCAGCTACAGGAAGAGAAACAATCTCTCTTAGATTTCACTCCACATTTCAAAATACCAAAACCATCCAAACAAGAACGGCTTGTGTACAGGGCAAAGTCTTTGTTTTGACTGGCACCCAGGAGGAATTATGACATACTATCATCAAAGCAAACACTGCAGATTATGGGGTAAGCAAAACAAGTTTTCTCAGTTTTCCAGGTTTTCTCATCATACAAGTATCGTTCTAATTAAATATATAGGAGTTATAACCTTGGAACCAATGTCGTAAATTTGTTATAAAAAAATGTAACTACCATCCCCACAAAAGATGTTTCCTGAGAATATGAAAAGCATATGCAGTTTTATTATGTATGGAATTTTATTTAAAAGTATATCTCCTTTTGTGAGCATGTACACACATAATAGAAGTACTTAACACTCACATCCACCTCACAGTCATGTGTGCACAAATGCACTGTTCCGCAGTGAAAGAATGCATTTTCTTTGCACGTGTCTGTATAGGAAATATTAATCTGTTGTAAGTCTTATTTTAGAATTAACTCGCATATTTGGGCTTTGGAAAGAGGTAAAGGTCTGAAATCTCAAGATGTTTGAGAACCAAGTTAAAACTATTAATGGTTCATTTAGCCCTAACACTGCATGGAAACTGTTGGGCTGCTTTTTGGAGAGACAGTTCTTCATGTCATGGCTATATAGTTATTAAACACAGATAGTAAAAGAATATTAATTTGAAATATTTCTGTAAGCTTCCTTAAAAGCTGATAAAAAACTTGGAAGATGCAATAAACCAATCTGAATCAGATACCACAAAATAAATACTGGGCACACACACTGTAACCAAGGGCCTTGTGAAGGCCATAATCTCTTTCCACAGCACAATATCATTTTGACAAGATGACTAGGGCAGCCAGGTACTGCCACTGTACCTCCAAATGACCAGCATAACAGCTAAGGACAAAGAGTTAAGATTTTTAGCCAAAACACAAATATGAAATTCCGTATTTTCAATAGTCCAATTTTCATCAGCTTTGACCAGTTAGTTTCTTACCTCTCAAACATTTGCTTTTCATAATCCCATTGTTTTAACAAAGTTCTTTTAAAGTCCTCTAAGCAATGTGTATTTTGAAGCCATACAGGTCCTTTGCTGAAGCTTCTGTTCTAATCTGGGAACTTTAATTTTCAGAGAAGCCAATTCCTTAGTGGTGCAGAAGCATCAAGATGAAGGTTCAGTGAACTCAAGGTCAGTAAGTCACACATTTCTTTTGACTAGTATTTGTTCTTGACAAGCAAGCTGCTCACAAATCCCTTTTGCAAGTTTAAGGCTCTGTGTAGCCTGCAGAGACAAAATTAGAATATAAACATCTACTCACTAGAGAAAACAAGGGAGTTATTGTCACTGTAAAGAAGGAGACATCTAAGCCATACTCCCTCTGCATTAATTCCATTATTGTGCACAGGCAAGCTGACAGTTATACCACCGAGTAAACTGCAGTTATCTAGTCAAATGATCATTTAATGTTCTTTATTTTACTTTTTTCTAGAGAAAATTGATGTCTTGCTATTTATGTTCAGGGTATTTCATTGTGCTGTGATTATAAACTAAACCGAATGCGTTTGCACTGACTCCCTGCAAAGTGTGTTTTACCATCCTTCCTGTTTGCACAATGCAAGATGTCTTTTTTAATTGCCAGTCTCTCTTTTTTCAAGTAGGATGCATGCTTGTTTGTTTACTCAAAAGATCTGAAAGAGCTAGGCTGGACTCCAGTCTTTAGACAAGCTGGTATGAGATATGGAAGGAAATATCCCCAATAATGATGTTTGCTATGTAAATGACAAAACTGCCTACAGCCCATTAAACTTCATCAAGGCTTTGCAGACATTTGAAGTTTAACTTGTAAGGACAATTCCTCGGGTGGGTTCTGGGTTGTAGTTTTCACTCATGTCACATAAGGTGTCTTCTCTATCCTGTCGTGTGATACAGCACCTCGAGGCCAGCAGCCAAGCAGGGGACAAAGGCAGCCAGGAGGGTTTCCAGCCTCAGAGGACAGTGAAGGACGTGCTGTTCTTCACTGCTGGACTTGGTCAAGGCTGCGCCGCAGGAGCACTGGGACTGAAACCCATATTCCCAGAGCCTTTCTCCCACACATCCCATTATCTCTACACTGCTCTCCTAGAGCACAGAAATAATATGAGATTACAAGAGAGAGTGTTGTGGCAAACGGTGTTTTGAGCTGATGGAAAAAGCAAGGCATGGTCAAACTCTGCCAGCCACTGCAGCCCACCACCTACAACAGGACACGCTGCTCCTGCTGCTGTTAAACAGGAGCCCGCACCAGGAGAAACATCCATATTGCAGGAGTCAGCATGCAGCTTAGCAGGGGATTTTCAGGGGATTTTTTTGTGCATATTACTTCATCTATGAGGAAAAGAAATGATCCCTTACTTGAGAAAGTGCAAACTTTCAAGCTCTCCTCAAGTACTGCTAATGTAATTAGTTTAATCACCCCCAGGTTGAGAGCCTTTTAAGGACAGACATTTAGGCACAGGTTTTGAAACACATTCAACTTCCCGTGATTACTTTTTTTTTCCTTTCCTTCCCACATCTCAGTATGTAAAACCTTATTGCTGTGGAAATACATGTGTGAAAAATCAATCAGGGACCTTTGCAAGCTATTAAAAACGTAACATAGCATTACAGGTTTACCACCAGCAGTTAAAAAGAGGCTCTCTATGAAACTGCGTGGGAAATATTCCACATGACATGAGGATTTTGACAGATAGAATATTTTAAATAAGCCAGCAACTATTTACCTGGAAAAATCACAGTCACTTTCACAAACACATAGCTCTATAAATATTATTTTACCCCTGATGTTTTACTATCCTTTCTTGGTAAAACCATGTCATGTAGAAACATTTGTTTGGAGGGAGGGGGTGGACTTCATTGTAAATATCAATTGTTGTAAGACAAACAAAGAAAAATGTGGGGGCTTCGTTCCCACCTACTCTTAACTGCCTGTTTGCAGGTCTGCAATACCATTCACTGCTTCTCAGATATGAAGAAATCCCTCTCTCCTGCTGTCTGCTTTTATCCCCCACGTGCAGCGGGTGAGCAGGCGAGGAGCCCTGGGTGAGTGTGGAGCAGGCGGGAGGACACCCCCGTCCCTGCAGCTTCCTCACCCAACAGGGTGTTGCAAGTAGTGAGCAGCTCCATGGCACACAGTGGAGAAGAACAAGGTAACATGCTTTCAGTGGAAGTTTGGATTTCTGTCTCTTCCTCAGGCACCTGGACACCTTACTCGGCTGTGGTCCCTGCTCCTCAACCACCACACCCTGCTGTCTCTTCTCCATGCTTTCTGTGGGCGTGCAGACTTAAAATACAACAACAACAAGTCTTCACGTTGTTTTCCTCTCTTGCATGCAAGGGTTTGTCATCTGCTCACCAAGATGCCTATTTCAGGTTATGTTATTAAATGCTCAGGATCAACAGCACCGATCATTCCCTTCTGGTATGGGCCCCTGAATTTTTAATGGCTTGCAAGGTTAAAATAACCCTCTTCCACTGGCGCTACAGTAGGCATCTGCAGATCTACATACTGTTTAAGGCTGTGGGGCTAGGATTAGATGCTAACCTTTAGTCAGGGTTCACTTTTGAGGAGCTGTGGGATTCTGGAGGCTACGCTGCAGCGTGGCTGTGTCTAACTTCCCACCCAAACAGAAGAGACCACTGAAGAATTGAGAGCAATTCAAGGCCTCCTGAAAAAAAAACGCTGCTGTCCAAGCTCCAAGACAAAAAGCAGTTCCTATGCCAGTGCCTTAGCCTGGCTTTCAAAGACTACAGGGATAAGTTTGGATTCCAGTATTACCCCGTAGCACCATGAAGACTAAAAGACCTTTCCTACTTGACTCCACTGTGAAGACCTGCAGAAGGCACCCTTTTGTCCGTTGCAGAGCTGGATGTACAGCAGATCCTCTATCAGAGATGCTACTGTCCTGATCACCTCCAGCTTTCCCCACACCCTGGCATGGAGAGAAACACTTAGGAAAAGAGGGATCTTGGCAGCTAAAAACTTGACAGAGCTCCCTTCCCCAGCGACAAGAAATTTTTTTGGCTGCCCATACATAAAATCCACAAAATCTGCAGTAAATAGCACAACTCAGCAAAAATACAAGTCACTTCATCAGCACGAGTGTCAGCCCTCTGCCTATGGTAAAAAGTAAGTCCATCACGGCTTAACTCAACAGGGACAGATCTACATTTGAAAGAAAGAAAAGGGAATAAACTCCCCTTAATCCGGTCTTGCAAAACTCCACTCTCATACTTCCCGGGCTGCCCAGACGGCAGAGTGTTATGACACCTTTGCAGGACACATTTAACCAGTGGCATGACCTGACCTGTTCTACAGGGAGAGCCCTTTACGTACACTTTCCAGCCCTGACCTGTGCCACAGCATTGCAGGAGCTTACTCTACCGTTACAGCACACTTTTTCCGGCACAGGAGAAGCAAATCCTGTGTGCACGGGCCATTAGCCCCCTCTGCGCCCAAAGCAGCCCTGGCTAACTCCAACCATCTCAGCCACCTCCCTCCCTTGGTTTGACAGAAGCACACTAATGCTCTAAATAACAACTTTCAGATTCCCGGCTATGCCTTTTTTAATGGATCTTCCCTAAAACGACAACAGCAGCTTCTAAAAACAGGGTCTTTGCTGGTTAGATGCATTTCCCAGCATTCTCAAAGGCAAATAGCCGAGGAGGGGGTACGCCAGACGAGCACATTAAACTCCGCATGAATCTGTGCATGCACTTTATTTTGCAGACAAGTCATTAGCAGAGCTATTTTCCAGTCAGATTAAGAGAAAAATCCAAGAGCTGTAGAGTTGAATTTGCAGGGCCTGATTTTCTGCTGGTTTGGAGATTTCTAGTGAAAATTTCAGCTAAAACAAGCATAAGACAGTGCTACATGAGAACCAAGCTCACCAAAATCACCAGGACTGTGACAACCAACTTCAAAGGACCTAAAGGAGATACCATACCATCTCATTCAGTGACCATGACAGTGGAGCTATTCCCAGGAAAGGTCCAATTGCAAGTGAGAACTATGGGGAGTTGTGGAATAATGATTCTCCCAGGATCTGGTTATTTTAAGGATAAACCCTCACATCTCTCTTGGCCATAGCTCCCCCCCTTTTTCCAGGTTTGTGAGGAAGCTCACATCACTGATGGCACTCAACTCATGTAAGTGCCAGTTATTTTGGAGTCTCTCCAGAGGGAAATATTTTGACAGTCATATTCTGTTCATTATTCTTCCAAGAGAGGAAATATGCATGTCGTTATCTAAAGGAATACAGTCAGCCCACCATGCTCTTGCCTGACGGGCTGGCTTATCTTGATAAATGCCGGCTAAGATCAGGACTTAGTGCCATTAGATGTGTCTAAAACATGAAGCTGTCATTACCATGTCAGCACCAAGGATTGTTTCCAACCGTGATAATGGTGGGGCCACATTTTGAACAAAGACAGATTTTAGTCTGAAATGGCCTACCACACCAGCTGGTTCCCATTACAGCACAGAGACCTTTCACTCATGATTATGAGCTTCACCATTTTTTAATTTTTTTTTTAAGTGGGAAACCAGAAATATCCTCCTCCCCATCTATGACTCATACTGGACCTAGCGAACGGTTACCTCATGGGTGGGGGCTGGTGGAGTTGCAGCCTACAACAGTTCAAAGACCTATTTGATCCTAAGCCTGGAAAACAGTTGGTTAAGTAAAGAGCTCCAGACTGCAACCAGCCCTGATCCCATGCTGCCAAAGCTCCGTGGGCAACAGCACACGTGCCACGTATGTAGTGTTAATGAAACACAACATTGATGCAAGAACACACCTCCTCTGTACCACCTTTTTTGACACTGGCCTTCACAGCACAGGTTAGGTCTAAGGTAAGTAACTTTATACTAACAGTGAGACGAGAGCTCCAATTCATTCTGACCTGGCTCAGTCCAACATTTAAGGAAAATACTTAAGTTCTTCCCTGTCCATTAAAGCACTTAAGTATGTGGTTTAATTTATAAAAGGTAAGCAAGTGTTTATGTGCTTTAGACTGTTGAACCGGCAACTATTATACCAACTGCTATAGATGTATATATAATTATATAGAGACAACTATTGTTAAAAACATATCTATAGCTGGTTTTAATCTCAGGTTTTAAGGATTCTCAGTGGGTTTGTAGAAATTGCATAGCCCTGCAAACAAACATAATTACATACATCGTTCAAGTTGCTTTCCATTTTTCCTGGCAGAGATCTGTCCCTGCAAGGCAACAACCTGTGCCTTTATTCCCCTAAACCGGCACCTGAAGCCATGTCATGTTCCTGTTCCCATTAGACTGAGTGCAGAAGATTCCACATGAATATAGATTTATGACTTGCTGCTTGAAAGTGTGCAATGTCAAGTGTCCCACTGAGTTTTATTGAGTTAGCTGTGGCAGCATCCACTACCCAGTGCTGTATGATCGTTTCAGACTTTAATACTGCCTAATCCTGTTCTACAGGGTTTATTTCCGCCCTCCTCTTTGCCTGGTAATTTTGGCATCTAAACCACACACACTATGTTACTTATAGCAAAAATTAATATCAACTGGGCAGCTTGAAGTTAGGATTCTGCTGACTGTGGGGCTTGTGTAAGACCCAAGAGTGCCTTGTATTTTCACCTCTGAGTTCTGTCCAACCTCGCCTCAAACCACTGAGAGTCAGCTGCACTGGAAGCTCCCCACATTCCGCTCAGTTTACACTTCGGTTGGTGGCATCTCTTATTTATGCTATATTGTAATGCAAATTATTTGCAGCTATTCAGCATAACAATACAAAGATTTCAGAATAAGCAGAAATCACGTGCCTTTTCATCTGTTTTTTTCCCCCTGTAGCAAAGCAACAGGGGTTAACTTACTGTCCCCAAGATAAAAAACAGTCAGAAAAAATACTGTAATTAATTTCCCAGTAAATGCATTCAACATTAGATGCAATTTGTCAAATTGTCTCACTGGCTGTACAGGGTTAACATCAGGTGAAAGCCTGCCTTTTGCTTGAATAGGAACTATCAGTTTGGGAGCAAGCACTCAGTGTCCTCCGGCCCCCATGGAAGGGAAGTGCTTTCTGGGTGCCCAGCGACCACAGAGGCCACAAGCTTGTCATAACTCTAATTGGCAAGTTCAGCATTTTTAAATGTTTTGCTTCCATAAGGGCAGAAGTTATGCCTGCATTTCTCCTGAAAACAGGGAGAGAGATGAACCCACAAAGAACACAAGAGCTAAAGGGGAGACAGTGTATTGTACAGTCCTAATACTCCAGTCCCTGGAAAACCAACAGAGCTCCCAAAAGCAGTTCTGGGCACTGCAAAGTGTTAATAAACTTCAGAGACTGCAAGCGCACCATTTGAAAAGCTGGGTAGTGTATGTTAAAGCTGTCTTCAGGACAAGTCTATTTAAACAAACCAAAGAGAAAGACAAATAACCACAGAGAACCAGCTCCTTGTTCGGAATATGGCAACTCATGTTCCCAAGTGGACACCAGGAGACAGGAAACTGACAGGTACTATACCGACAATGCCTGACAACCCCTCATTCAAGGCAAAGCACACAAAGGTATCTTAAGGACCAAGCAGAACATTTCAAATGGAAAGTAACTTTGTCTGCATTTGGTAAGAGCTTCTTAAGCCACGAGGCTGTCAGTCCGAGGTTTTGGGCTAAAGCTTTCAAGGACAGTAAGAAAGACAGCTTCATTCCAGCTTCCCCAGTGATGGACAATAAGATCTGGTGCCTTTCCATAAAGCCCAACAGGTTCAAGAGATTCACTGGCAGTGGTTTTGGAGCACCCAGGTAAGAATCTGTTGACTAGGTAATACCCACTTGTTCTCACACCTTCCAAGCCCTGTTTGGAGAGAGGAGGGACAACACGCTGCTGGCTGGGACAGAGGAAGTCAGAGCTCATTTCCCTGGTCTGTTACCGGCTACATGTCACACTTCCTCCTTCTACTTTGATAGCTGATCTGTGCTAATTGTAATCCTTCACTTTCCAGACTACTTGCAATTAGCTACTGCAAGTTTCTCAGGCCCACAGAGGATGAAGTGATACAACACATGACAGATCAGAGCAGAATGAATTTAGTCATGAAAGCAGCTGTGGGTATCTTAGACAGGGGTTGAGCGCATTTAACATGCTCCAAAATCGTCCTCGTATCATGTTGTCACTACTCAACAACTAAAAAAAAAATACAGATACATATTTTTATGCCTTGAACTTTCTTTTTTTGACAAAGCACTTTTCCAGAAAAATTTGGAAGGTTGTTACACTACTCTTACTTTGTTCAAGTGTCCCCTGTGACAACCATATCCTGGAGTATATTAGAGTTTAAAAATACAGCAGCAAGATAAGCAATGGCAGGAAGACAGAGGAATTCAGAACTTTGAGACTCAGAAGAAAAGATATGTCTAATCTCTGCTGAAAATATAAGACAAAGTGGATAAGGCAGACAAGCATGAGGAGGCTGTCACAAGCAGGAGAAGCAGCTGGAAAGAAGAGGAGGAAGGGAGGGGGGAGCTTCTCACACCAGCAAGTGAGCTCGGTAGCAAGACAAGAGAGAGAGGTCACAGCAAGACAAGTATAGCAAGCGAGTAGAGCTCCAGAGAGATACGGTCTAGAAGACAGGTCAGGGCAAGTCTATGTCTATGCTATGCTTTGTTCTTATTTTTGGCTTTCCACATACCTTCAAAAGGAGAGATTATCAGATAAGAATTGATGGGACACCATTAAGATGGAAGGTTTTTCCAGCTCTATTGTGTGCATGACATTCCTTCCCCTCTGGTCTCCAGAGTTCTCATACATCTGGGGATGTAATTTGCAAAGCACGCACAAGAACTACCCATCAATGCTGCCTTTGGGGAGGAACTTGATGAAAGGTGCAATTTAAAGTGGGTGTTTAATAGCCTCATAGTGTTTCTTTACCATGGGATTGTACAGCCCAGCCTGTAACGTACACTTTTGTGATATCAACAGGTGCTGGGAAGCATGCCCTCTCAATGTCATCTCACAAAAAGCTTCTGCCTTTCCTGATGGTGTCCACACACTTCAAGGTAAAAGAATTCTAGACAGCTTCAACTGCTGTAAGGCAGCAGATTCAGCCACCTCAGTTAAAGAACAATAATTGGTACCAGATGATGATTTCCTGAGGGCTAATTCTACATGAAGACAATATATTCGATATCATAACAATGCCCTGGGAATTGAGGAGAAAAAAATTGACAGTCTGTTTTCCACAAATGCTTTATTTCTAAAGGTCAAAAAAGAACCTGCATAGTAAACATGGGGGGGAGGGGGCGGGGAAATTTTGGTGCATAACAGTTGGAAAAAAGAATCAACAACCATCGAGCCATATAATAGTATGACCAGTAGTGCTGCCAAGGTGAAAGAGGACCTGATCTTGTTAGCTTGTTTAATACGTATTAAGACACTAAGCAGAAGTAGGGGCTGAAATAGAAGGGAACTGTTCTGAGATTTCAGCTGCTCTTTTACAGGAATCTACAAATTGCTCTTTTACAGGTATCTTCTCTCTACTTTCTTCCCATTCACCTTCACACCAAATAATCTCTCATAGTTCCATTCCCAAAGCATTTTCCAAGTTGTCCACCACAGTCACTGGATTTCAACCGTTTATGACTTGCATCAAAATTACTTTACACCACTCCATTGTGAAGAATCTCAAGCCCTTACATTGCCACGTGGACTCAGTCAAACAGTACTGAAAAATTGCTCGTCACTATTTCTTGCAGAACTTCAACTGTCACACACATGGTACCCAGCCACTCAGCACACACATTGCTTCCAACCACGAGCAGCTTCCCTCCCAGCAACAGGCCCAAACAGAGGGCATGGGAGAGAGCAAAAGCTGTGACATTACTGAACCTAGGGGACACAGGAAGAAGCCAGGAACATGGCAGAGAGGTGCATAAAGGTGTCAGAGGTAGAGGGAAGTGCCACCAGGGACATAGAGAGGATGGGAGAGCTAAGGGTACTGCAAAGGATAAGTCACCAGGAATATGAAAAGGTTGCTGAGATTGCTGCGGTGGAGGAACACAGGCAAAATTGGTCAAAACCCCATTGCTCATGCAACAGCTCTTCTCTTATTTAATATTCAGTGCTATTTTATAGCAGCAGGATATCCCTGACTCTTCCTCTGCTTTGGAATGTAAATAGCAGCTGTCTGTATTGCGCTGGTGCAGAGGCATGCTGTAGGCATGCTCTGTCTGTGCTACCAGCAGGGCTTCTCAGGAGGCAGGCAGGAGAAAGCCTGGTTTGTTCATCTTGACAGGGCTTAGGAGAGAGATCAGATTTGAACAGTTCAGCATCAACAAGACTTGGATAATTCTAGACACACAGAGAAGAGCTTTAAGTACCTAAGGAACCCTCTTGGTGGTGATACTCAGCCGCTTACAGAGGTAGACAGGAGCAGTGAGGATTATCCTTTTGGATTTAGGTGCCTAAATTCTTCCTCAAGTTCCTCCTTAGGCACCTATTTTTTCCTGTAAATTCAGCACTCAAAACAGTCACCTCCCCTTCTTTTCCCTATCTATGGAGCAATGGTTAAAAATACCTGATCCTTCTAAATAAATCCAGGCATCATGGTGTCTCATTTTCTCTTCATAGGCTGGCAGCTGACTTCAGTACAGCGGGACAATATCCCACAGAAACAGGCAACGGTGGAAGGAATAAACAACTACAGCAGGAATACTCAAAACAAACAAAAATAAACCAAAAAAGAACCAACAAGGACCTGATCTTCTCCTGTCCTAGTGAAGTAAATTACACCATTGCTGCTGACTCTGGGATTACACTCTGTGTTCCCAGCAAATTGGCCAGAACCACACTATTGAGGTTTAGAGGGCTACACATCTTTTTTCCCTTTTTGCTGTAATTTATCCCCAAGAATCCCTCACAGAAACCTTTTCTAATATCTTCTCTCCTTTCTTAATTACAAAGGAGTAGAAATATTAAGATCCCCTTGCTAGGAACCTGAGGATTCCTGCAGAGCTTGTTTCAATGTAAATCTCCTTAGTAACAAAGGAAATGGAGTGGAGAAGAGAAAGAGAAGAGTCTGCAGAGCATTTGCAGCCTGCCTTTCTCAGGGGGGTTTCTGCCATGCTACTCCAGAGATGATCCATCTTCTCCTCCCTCAGCACCCCTTACTACTCCCAGCTTCTGGCAAGGATTAACCAATAGGAATGGGATTTATTTTTCAAAGTTCTTGATGAAGCATCAGCTGTTCTTGAAAGAGATGGCAGTGGGAGCATTCCTAGCACATTGACTCCACCGTGCAGCCAGCCTCGTGACTAATTGGCTCAGCAAAGGTGGTTTCCAAGGATAAATGGTGCCAGGGATGACAACATTTCCTCACCATAGAGGGGAGGTTCTAATAAAAACTAAGGATAGAGGAAAACTGCTCTAGCTCTAGAGCTATTATTAGCGCCTCAGAGCATTGTCACTGCTTTGCCTGTGCTGTCAGATGTCACTTTGCATCATTTCTGGGCGATGCTCAGAAGAAAAATGGTGGAACTCATTTATTTCTGCAATGCATGACTGGGCTCCACAGCAGGGCTGCACAGAGGATTAAATGACCTCTTAATGCTGGTGGGAGCCCTGCTCAACAAGTTCAAGTAAGCTCTCCAATAATTTATGAAAACACCTTTTTGCATAGACCGGCAATTTATAATAATTTATACCTTCTGTCCAGCTATTCTTGCAAAGCACAAAGCAAGTACTTACAAACGAGTTCCAACACTCAGTCCTACTGTCCCCTAAAGCAGCTCTCTACTGATTGGAAAATCCAGATGCGGCAGGAAAACAACTGAGGCAAGTAAATGACTGACATATACTGGACACTCGCACTTTTGGGCACAAGCTGTGCAGTGCTTGGAACCCAAGTCTGAGCCCGTGAGCGCTGTGTACAATGCAGCAGCAAACCCAGCCAGCAACAGCACAGCCAAACCCCTGCACACACCCCCTCCATCAACTCACTTTTCCATGTTCCTTCTGCTTATTGGAGGATCACCCTTTTCATCAGCACTTTTTCCTTCATTTGTTTTTCAGGGAGAGCTTCTTAGGATAAAGTTGAGTAACTTTCTCAGCAAAGAATTTGGCACCCAGCAGAGACTGACTATATTTTTTTTCTGCTTTGAGGAAATGTGTTATGAACACTCTTTGCACATTCTCACAAGCAACCCAGGTCATTACACGCTCCTCTTTACTGCTCAGGATGGCTGATTGGTTAAGTTCATTTTGCTGACCATGTGCAGGTTAACTTTGCTTATATGTATAGTTCAGAGTAATCAGGGTTGACGCGAGACCTACATTCATCCTATAGCATTCTCATTGCACACTTCTAAACACCCGTCTTTGCTCTGAACTGAAAGCCACATCCACCAAGAAAAAAAAAAAAAACCACCAAACACATAACTAGTTTTTCTTCTGATCTTAGTCACCTGCCAACTCACTTTGTTTGCTATAGGACACAGTATTGTTTAACGGCTAACTAAATGCAAGTTAAAATGGCAGCTTCAGAAAAAAAAAAAAGAAATAAAACCCTAGGTGTTAGTGATTTATCAAAGCGGACTGAAATCACACCTTAACATCCAAGCTGTAGACAGATCCTGTATTCTTGACGTGAATTTTGGGAAGCTAATTTAACTCCTCCTTTCAAAACATCTATTAGATATTCCACACACTGGATGTGACTGGGAGTAGTGTCATGCTGACGGCTGCAAGATTTCAGCCAGGCTTGTAGATCAGAGTACTGATGGATTACACTTCTAAGTACCCGCACAGCGCTGAAGCTCAAACAGACTGTCTGATAATACTCTTTCTGGCCTACTGCATTGGGAAGCCTGGCTTTAAGGAAACCCCTTCCTTGTTTTGACCACAGCGTCCAATTCTCAGAATGTAAAGAGCTCTTCATTGAGGATAAAGGGATTTTATTCTTTTTTTCTGAAGACAGCAAAAGACAGCTGTGCATACATGCATGCCATGATGTAACATTAGGAAAACGGAGATAGACTGAAGTCATCTTTGTGTACAGACACACACCTGATTCACTGGGAATTCATGCACTTGGTCATCCTAGTGCAGGAAGACAGCTGTGACAGTTGCTTGATGAGACAGATCCCACAGCTCCCATTTCAAGGGCCCTGTCCCCTCCATCTGCTGGGCACTGCTCCATTACAAGTTTATTACTGGCCTTGTCCTGCTATTTTGAGAGTCAAAAGCTCCACTACTAAGCACCTTTTCTTTCCCTGCTAGACTAAGGCAGGAACAAGCCCAGAACTACAAGAGGTGGAAAGAAAAAAAATCTCAGGTGTAAGTCTTTGAGTTGATAAGTTCCAACCTAAGAGCTCCCTGTTGGTAAGCATGAACAAGATTGAATGAACACCCAATCCAATCTTAGGAATAAATCTTTAAGAGTCAGTTTCCATTGTTTTCAAGGTCTGAATTTGTATTATCTTTTTTAGCCACAATGCTACTGGTATTGCTTTCCTTTTTCCCCAAGAAAAAGTAATAATGCCATCTTTAATTTGTTTTCTCTTAGCTGTTGCTTTTGAGCTTTTCAGAGTGACACAGAACTCTAAGCAAAGTTTTGCTGATTTCAAATCCTCTTCCTTTGGCTTAAACACAACTACAAAAGCTTAAGATACAAGTACCCAAAAACCTACCTCAATCCCAAGTATGAAAAAAAACCAAAAGGCAGAAAAAAAAAAACATGAAATGCATCAGAAGTCTGCCAGGCAGAAGGCAAGTGCCTAAATTCATAGAAGCGGTTTCTGGTTACAGAATAGCTGCTCAGCCCCAGCTATTTCATTAGCATCTCCCTAAAGGGTCCTAGGGACTTCCTTTTTGAGGTGTAGGCAATTCAGGGAGCTGAAAGATCACTGTAATTTGGCCTATGAAAAATGAGTAGGTGTTCACAGTTCATTTCCCAATAGAAAAAGTCATGCTCATCACAGAACCCATGCACAGTACTAATAGCTGCCCTGCTTGGCAGGCACACCCATGTACGTTAAGGAAGCCTTGCAGTGCCATAGCTTTTACCACATATGAACAAGAGTCTTTGATTATCAAACCTGCTAGTAAGGCACTTTTTTCCCCAGATCTACAATCAGATGAAAAAATATAATGATCTTATAAGCAAGTAAATACAAACAATCAAAACTAGCCTTCTGGAACCACAAAACTATGAAGTATTCCCAAAGAAATCCCCTTCTTCCAGATGGACTGCAATAAAAACTCACTGGAAGAGTCATAAACACAAAGAGAAAAACTCAGGGATATGGGGAGAGGACGCAAAGCTAACAAAATGTTGAATAAATGGAATAAACCATGCTGCCGCCTATCTGAAGGAGTAACATCAGGTACAAAGAACAATAGCTGGATAGGACTTGATATTGTCCCATTCCTGTTGTAAGCACCAGAGAGGGAAGGCTTGAGAACGGAGCACCAGCTCCTGGGACTCCAACAGTCAGTTATGAGCCTATGCAAGGATTCTGCCTTAAACCCATGCAAAGTCTTTGGAAACCTCAGGGCCTCTCTAGAAGACCATTTAGCAATTGACTTCTGCTTGGATATTGCCAAAATAAAGTCAAAATTAGACGTGGCTGAGCTCAACTTCACCTTGATTAATATTTACATAACAGAGAGAAATGTGAAAAGAACACATAAATAATGTACTGTTTGTTGCAGACCTCTCAGGAGGAGAGTTCTCAGCTCACCATATGCCAGCTCACCACGCAGAAAGACCAAATCTTCTTCTCTTTGTGCATGGAAGCAAATTTCTAGAAGCTGAGTCACACCGGTTGGGTGTCAGACTGGTGCTTTACCACACCAGTGGGTCCAGCAGTTAGAGAGCTGTGTTCTGGACAAGGGGCTCATATGGAGAAATACTAGCAATGGCAAGTTTCCAGATCTGATTAATTTAGAAGACACCCTCCATTTCCTTAACTGTTTTCCTTCTAATGGACATGACATTTCTGATAACACTCCCCAGAAATGTAAACTTGTGAGAAGCTGTTATTGGATTTTTCCTCCTGTTATAGTACCACCACTTATCCACCCAGTCTTAAGAGAAGTTGGGGGGACTCCAAACCAAAAGCGATACCTAGAAATGACTCAGTACCATCACCTTCTGAGGTGGATGCACAATACACTTGATAAAAAACAGTCAAGTGGCAAAACTAAGGGGTGGCTGGAACCTGTGGTGTACCTCTGCTGGTTTACAGTCATAAAGCAAAGCACTCAAGGACAGTACTATTGGTAAAAGAGGCACCTAAAGAGCCCAACACAGCAAGTGCCCCCTGATAAGAGACTCGTACTTAGTTAGCAAGAGACATGGCTCAAAGATTCAGCATTACTATTTTTCTGATACATCAATGTCTCATAAGTTCACAGCAAATGAATGTCATTCTCAAGCATACTGTTAGGAAAGATTGCTTAAAATTAATTAGCTTAGTAACAATGGCCTGTCATTATGCTCCTAAGTCACCAGCATGAGCGCATAAGTTACAGTGACAGCTCAGGGTATAAAATATATGCCTTTATATTGAAATTTGCAGAGTGCCTAGCAGTCAAATGCCAATCTATTCACTTCTGGTAATATTGCATAGTTTCTTCTTAATAGACTGTTCTGAACTCCCACACGAAGATATGACTTGCTTTACTACAGAGAAGACTGTCTACTTCATACACTGACCGTGCCTAAATTTAGAAAGCTTTTTAAAGTATGTTTATTTGTACAGCGTTGATTCATTCAACTTCAAGTTGAATGCGAGATGCGGAACATGACATTAGAAAAAGCTGTAGGTAATGGAAAACAAAAAAAACCCTCTCTTGGGTGACTTATCTAAGGATGCATGATAAACCAATGGTAAGGACCAAATTCTGAGAGGCAAGAACATCAGCAGTTCCCACATTCAGCATTTTACAAGATTTCCCCAGTAGAGAAGGAAATAGTTATTGCTATAATTATTTCATAGTTCCAGTCAGCTGCATTCAGTTGTACTGTTACATTCCAATGGCAGGAAAATGGAATACAGTAAACTATAAATATCTGTCAGAATTCCTTTGAAAGGACAACAGTTAATTGCATAGCTTGATCTCCTGCCGTGCCGAGCTTGCATTTCAGGTTAGAAAGGTACAGATTGTTATTGATTTAATTCTCTTGAAACATGTGTGGTATAAAACTGTTCAAAAGACTTATGGAGGAGAAATATATGCTTCCAAAGGAAGTCTTGTAGCACAAGATTGTGGCACACTTCCTTCTTGTAAAATGCTTTCTGAAATTCAATACACCTCCTTCCAAAGGCCCTCACAGTCCCCTTGTAAATCGAGGCTGCTTGCTTCCTTTGCAGAAGTGAAATTAAATTAGTGAATCAGATGAACAACAACAAAGGATTAGCAATAGTATGAGGCATGTGCAAAAAGAAAAAAAAAAAAGTCCTCTGCACTAAGAATAATTCAGTCCTTAGTACACATTCACTCTTTCAGTGAGTGATCCACTTCAATCCTTCCTGTTTTCCTTTTGTCTAGCTCCCAGTTCTGCCTTTCTCTTTGCAAAGTGATTCCAGACAGACAGCCAACAATTTAACTATTATGTTCTCCTAAGTATCTTTGAATCCACTTCTGATTTGGCTTGTGCAAAGTTGGTCTGACATCCAGAGACATACAACCGCGCAGTAATTTGCTGAACCTTGTCCGTCCTGGGACTAAATTCCCCATTAGAGCCATCGACAACAGTGAGGGTGAGGCCCTGTTTAACACTTACTCAGCTCACCTACTTTCCACGAAGGGTAACTTGACCCAGTATAAATTATGTATCATCATGATTTTGCCAGTCTACCTTTATGTTTATCCTGCTGCTGGTACAGAGGGAGCCAGAATCCCCAGCGCAGAGAAGTTAGATAGATCCTAGTAAACTCCTTGCTCCCAGACACTGTAATTAAGATGACACATCTTCCTGATGGCTGTTTTAAAGAGACAAAATCTTTAATGGAGGAAATACTGCAGAAATGTTTTTGCACCTGTTTATCATAAGTAGCTGACCACGTGTTAAGTTACTTTTTCACACCCTCCCAGTCTTTATTAAGAGAGCTCTGGAAGCTGTAGGCTGCTAGATAGATCTTCTCTGCATTAGTTTCTACCAGCTTTCCTCCCAGTTTCTAGGAATAGGACACAAAACTGGAAAATTAAGATCTACTAAAAAACTAGAAATTGAGATCTACAATCTTAATTTCCAGGTGTCCCAAGGTGTGTGGGTGATACTGTGTCCTGGTTTGTTTGGGGTTTGGTTTTTGTTTTGATTTTTTTTAAGTTTTTTTCTTTCAACTATTAGCTGATTGATAACATATTCTGAGAGATTAAAATGAAACTTACTACTTTAGCAAATTTAAGAGTAAAATGAGCACAGCCCACAACACAGCTGGAAACAGAAGCAACTTCTATCCAAGGAAAATTTCCAACAGTTGCAATGGTTGCAGCCAATAAAGCTGATTGAGAAGATTTACACTTTTATTCACCCTTACATAGCACGTACCCCGTGACACATTGAGCACTGAAGAAGACAGCTATAAACTAGCACTTAAAAGAATCATTAGATAGATCACTGAGCCCAACAGGATTCAGGCATCCCTAGTCAAGCAAGACACAATATTAGCTACCCATCACCATGCTGCAGGGCCTGACAACAGAGAGGGCAGTTTTCAGACTTTACAGATAGGGAGCACGAGGCAGCGTGTACCCGACAAGGCTCAGAGCCTGCTGTGATCTGACCCAGGCACATGCGAATCCCCAGGGAAAGAGAGCATCAAACTTCCCAAGGCGGCAGGCAGGAGTCAGAGCCTGCCCACGTGGAACAAGTTCGACAGCTAGAACCCCAGGGAGATCAGACAGGCAAAAATACAGGCATCAACTTAGGTAGGAGAAGGGTGGGGAAAGTTTTACTGAGATGAAGTAGGCAAGAAAGAATCTCCGGAGGAAAAAAAAAAAAATCAGAGAGAGATTTAAGATAACAGACAGTAACAGCAGACAGGATGCAAATGGGGAATTCTTCCAAAAGACTTTTACCACACAGGATCTCAGGAAGCATTTGTGCTCACCACTGCACAGATGAGGAAGACAGCCTACTGAAGAAGTTATGGGAGAGGAACACTGAGGGATTGCCTGTGTATTTCCATTTCCTCAATTTAAAATAAGGATAAAGATGAAAATACCTTGGCCTGAAACAATTTCAGAAGCTAAACAGCGTACACACAGTCAAGTAAAATTATGCTTTTTTTAAATATTACCTTCTCTCACCCACAGTATCAGATGAAAAAGATGGTTTCTCTGAAGAGAAAGAAAACTTAAGAGCTACTCTTCTTACCACAGTTACCCATAAAAACATAAACCATCAGTTTCTGAACATTACAGATAGACTTGAACTAAAATTAAAAAATTAAACTTCCCTCCCCTCTCTTTTGCCCACTCGCAACAGAGAGAGGCAATTCCTGTCTCTTGCACTGGCTGCACCACAGCCAATGCTGCAAGCCAAACCCCCAACTGTGGAAAGCCAACCCATCTACCCCTCCCTAGGCTACCCTGACTGGCCTCTACCCCCTCCTTTATGCCTTCTCAGCCCAGCAAAGTCACCCTGATGCCAACATATGGAAGTCGTTAGTAAACTAGGGGAGGGTCAGACCCAGCCCTCTGGGCATTGATTGCAAGCACACACTATCTCCCAAAGGCAAAAAAAAAAAGGGTGTGCTTGAACCCTTAAAGCACATAGACTGAAGCTGATTTATTGGGGTGATTTAGATCTGTTAAAACAAATTTAATTTTGAATACAATTTTATATCAATTAACAGAGTCTCACAAGTGTAGCCATTAAGGAATCTCTTTCCAAAACCAAAGCCAAATATTCAAGATTTATGAGACTGACTTGCCATATTGGAAGTAACTAATTATTCGTAATGATTCTTTGTGCTCTGACAGTGATTATGTATTTTCAGTGCAAATGACCACGGTGAAGCAAGTGATAAAGGCAGCCCATGTTTGTGGAAGGGATACCAAGCACTTAAGGCCTGATCGTTTAAGCAAAGTATTGGGGCAGCAGGGGGAGAAACAACAGAAAACAGCTAAGCCCAGCAACACAAAACCAGTTTCTTTAACATCTTGAAGTACGTTCCAGTGAATGCCAGAACTGCAATGAAAGCGTCTGGTCTCTTTTTTATTGCCTTAAGCAATTTTGTATTCAGTTTATTTAGTCTGACCTTTTGATTGTCCTTCCACCTTGGAGATGATAATCTTTAGCAGCGCAGGGCCTCAGAGGTTCAGCTTGCTGTGTCTGCAACAGATCATGGAGTAGGTTTGGGGTGAGAAGAACACCACGGAGTTGGGGCCTGATTCTCATCTGCACTGACGTTTCTTCACCTTGCTGTGACAGCACAAGGCAGGGAGAGCGCAACAGCAGCCCTGCTTCCCGGTCCACAGGATGAAGGAAACATCTCTGGATTATTCTGCTCTGATCAACGTCCCCCAAAACCCAAAAAGGATCGTTAGACAAGGACTGGGTAGAATTTCACATTGCCTCAGGCCACAAAGAATACAAAAACACCGCCTTTTCTCCTCTTTTCATAACTTCCAGTCCTGCTCCTGACAGAGGAATAGAGTAATTGAGACCAAAGTCCCCGTTCCAGTGAGGTGTTCCGGTGCCAGGAGGTTAATGTCCAGGGGCAGGCTCGCGGCGAGGGCAATGCCATCATGTTTACTGGGACGGCAGCTGCCGTTCTGATGCTGCACTCACTCAAGCTGTGAACAAGGGTCTAATTTCTGATCCTCAAAAAGCAAAGGCATAGCAAGTTGGTCATTAAAATCTGCAGCAGCATGCATGTGATTAAAATGTTTGTGTCAATATTGTAATCAAGGTCTGACTCAGAGGACAGCTGGTCCGAGACTTGATCTGTATTGCTTAGCCCCGGTCACCTGATGCAGGCCAGGGTTACAAAAAGGTTGTGCCCCATCACATGGCAGGGACTGGCATCTGCTGGCTCCTGGGGTTAGTGGGTGGGAGGCTGAGCGGGGAAAATTAGATCAAACACTTTATTGATAAGTTCAGCTATACCTGCCCTCCAGCAAGAGGAGAGCTTTTCTATACATTTCCTTAATGCCACCCAAGCTGCAGCTCTGTTGTGAAGGTACTGGTGTGTCTCCTGCCAGGCTGTCCTCCTCCTTCGTCTTGCTGGCTCACCTCTCGCTTCTTTTAGCATTTTCTGTGCTAGTTTCTATCTAGCTGAGTTTTATCCATTTAAGCCTGCAGTAAATTTTGCCTGGTGTTGTCTAAGCACCAAAAGAGCTACAGTCTGCAAAGCTTCTTTTCAGTAAATTCAGGATTAATGAAGAAGGCCTCTCTATTGTTGGAATGTCTAATACAATTATGAACTGAATGAGCGGACTAGGCAGCAGTGGAGGGCTCCCAGGTTCGTGGCAGGGAACTGCCTGTTTTAAAATCCATCTGTTTTCATTCGCTCTGATCCATTATCTTTCACCTGGAGTTATAACATGATGAATATCATTGTGCAAAAAGCCATTTGATGCTGGGGAAAAAAAAAATATCACTGTAGGTCTGCCTTCTATTGAAAATGTGAAATTGCCTCGGTGGAAGGAAAGGCACGACTGCTTCAGAGATGCTGTTTCAAATACAGGCATCCTTTCACACGTGGACTCTTTGATTTTGTTAATTCCTCTGGCTGGCACTTCTGCTGCTTCTTTCAACAAAAAGATACATATATACAAAATTGGGGGTAACTATGGATAACCATAGCACTGCTGAATTTGTGGAGTTAATTGAAAAAAACCTGTATTCACAACTTTCCCCAGAAGGCACCTTCAGTTTACGTTCCCAGTGACATTAAACGCCTGTACGTAAACACGTAAGCCGGATGAGAATCTTGGTGACCCTGCTGACAGGAAATAAAGAAAGGAACTTTACAGGCAATTTCCACTGTACTTGTTGGTCAGCAAATTTGGAAGTGAATGAAAAAAAAAAAGAGAACTAGAAATGCATATTAATGATGGCAGACCAAAAGCACAATGGGATTTAAATGAGCGCTACCAAGAGAAACTGTTATAAATTCCCCAGTTTATCTTTTTAACGGCTTACACTTATGATGTACTTATAAGCAACACAGAAATTACCTTGTAAATTAAAGGTCAGGCTCACAAATGTAAAAATAGCTTACTGAACTCTGGGTAAATGGTCCTTTCTAGAAAGTGACTCTTAAAATATTGGTAAAGCAAATACAGTTATTAAGCTCAATCCATTGTTTAACTGGGTGTATCTAAACTCCAGATCTTTCATTAACAACCATCCCATGGATTTTGGTTATAGCTTTAAAATACCATACGTCTACAAAATTATAGTACTGTCCCTTAAGGAAACAGGAGAGAAAATACCCCACGGGAAATCCACAGTCCAGCAAAACCCATGGCAGATCAGTGACTCCACATGAGCCTGCAATCACCCAAGGAAGCAGCTAGACTCAGCTATCTTCCTTGTTTAATTGTCACACAAAAGATTATAGGATTTTATTAGGGCACAAATGACACCGATACAAGTGTGATTGAGGCATGCAATGCATGACCGACTATTTGCATTAAAGAGGCTTTGTACTACACATGGGATTTCTACCTTTGGTTTTAAATTGCTCAAATTTAAATGACTTTTTTTTCCTACATTCTAAAAGGATTATATTTATTTTAGCTCTTGTTTAAGTAAGGTAGGGCAAAGCTGTTGTCAGATACCAGAAACTCTTTGAAAGCCTGTTGGGGCCAGGTGGAAGGAGGATCATATTCGATTGCTCTGTTATAGCTATTAGAGCAGGATGGTAAGAAAAGCAAGGAAAGGTGAGCACTGCAGTCCCAGCGTCCAAGCCTTTGATGGGTGCTTAAACACCCTGTGACCAACTGCTGGGGCCTGAGAAAGCCACCCAGCCCCTGGCAATGACTGAACTGGAACACAAGTGGGAGCAGGTGGCAGGAGACTTTTTGGCTTCCCTTACTTCCATGGCTCTAGCTAACACTGAGTTACCATCAGGGAATTTTCCCTGCTTATTTATGAAGCTCAGTGGACTTCTTTAGGTTTTATTTCACAACATCCTCCTAACTTCTCTCACCTCCAGAAACGGAGACTGCCCCCCGGGGAAGGCGAAATCAGCTGAAGGCATACAGAGTGGAGCCAAGTCAGCCCAGTGGAGCAAAGCCAGTCACGGGCAAGGCAGGGAGTACCCAGGACCGATGGCAACATGCAGTAATATCTGACTGTGTGCAATAAAAGATGATAACAGGAGGATTAGGTCCTGCTACCACAGCGGTACATAGGACAGATGGTGCTCTGCTCTGGGGCCCTGTTCCAGGCACACCTCCCTCAGCGCTGTCTTTGGGGCTGGGCAATGCACGACTGCTCCAGCAGCCACCAAACCAGTCCCCCTTCCGGAGAAGTGCCCAGGAATCAAGCCTTGGTCAAGGCCATCCTGGAGAGAGGAAAAGGCCTGGAACAGCAGGGAGATGGGAAGAGAACTGCATCCTGCTCCTGAGTCACAGAGCCCAATGGAAACCTGTTGCAGGCTAGGGTCTGGCAGGCAACAAAACCTCAGCAAGATGGAAGAATGGCGAGCAGGCGGTGATGCATGGGAAGTGTCTCCTGCCTCCAGCTCCATGACCCTGGCCCTCACCCTCAGCCCCTCTGTGCTGCTCCATGTCCCACCTACAGTTCTGGCTGCCCAGCTCCTCTGCCCCTATACTCTCTTCACCACCTTGTCTCCTGCTCATCCAGTAACTTGCCTGTTGACCCTGAGATTGTTCCCTGGGCTCATCCCTCAGCTCTTCCCATATCCCTCAGCTCTTCCTGTGTCCCTCAGGTTGTCCTCAACCCATCCCTCAGCTCATCATTTAACCCCCAACTCATCCCTCAGCTCATCCCTTCACCCTGGCTCGTCCTTTGACTCCCAGACTGTCCCGCAGCTTGTCCCTGGTCTCACTGCTTGTCCCCAGCTTGCCCCTTCTCCCCAGCTTCACCCCCCTGCCCTCTGCTTTGCCCCTTGGCCCTGGCCAGCCCCTTTTGGCGCCCTTTATCTCTGCCAGTGGTGCCTTCCTGCCATCTCCCAAGCACAAAGAAAGGCTGAGTGGGGAATGGATGGAGAGCAGCCCTGAGGGGAAGGACTTGGGGGTGTTGGCGAATGAGAAGCTCAACATGAGCCCGCCATGTGCACTCACATTCCACATCCTGGACTGCATTCCCAGCAGCAGGGCCCACAGGGCCAGAGAGGGGATTCTGCCTCATTGGTCCTCTTTGGTGAGACCCCCCTGCAGGACTGTATCCAGTTTTGGGACAACCAACATCAGAAGCACATGGACCTGTTGGAGTGGGTCTAGAGGAGGCCATGATGATGATTAGGGTCCTGGAGACCCTCCGTGTGAGGACAGGCTGAGAGATTCGAGGGTGTTCAGCTGTTGGCAGACATAGTGGCCTAGTGACCTTTTGAAGGGGCCTACAGGAAAGACAGGGAGGGACTTTATACCAGGGCATGTAGTGATGGGATGAGGGGTAATGGCTTCAAACTGGAAGATGGGAGATTCAGATTAGATGTTAGGAAGAAACTCTTAAGGATGGTGAGACTCCAGCCCAGTTTGCCAGAAGAGGCTGTGGCTGCCCTGGAGGTGTTCAAGGCCAGGCTGAACGGGGCTTTGAGGGAATTGGTCTGGTGGGAGGCGTCCTTGCCCATGGCCAGGGGCTCGGAACTGGATGATCTTCAAAGTCCCTTCCAACGCAAACCATCTAATGAATGATTTTCCGGGGGCTCCCATGAGCCGATATCGGAGAGGGGGGGACCTCGCCGGGCGGCGGGGGGAAACTTTTCCCGGCAGCGGGGGCAGCCGGCGGCTTCCCCCCTCCGCCCCATCCCGGGCGCTAAGGCGAGGCGGCGGCGGGGCGGGAAGGAGGAGGCGGAGGAAGAGGAAGGGGGAGGCCGGGGGCACGGCCGGGCCTGCGCCGGGGAATGACGCGCAGCTGGCAGCCCTGCTCATGCGCGGCCGGCCGGGCGGTGCTAGCGCCGCGTCCCAGCTCGGGGAGAATGGGGCGGCATCCGGGCAGCGCCGACTGAAAGCGGCTTCTGGGGGCTAGGGCTGTGCCGCGCCGCGGGCGGCCGGGCTGGGGCTGGGGTGGGCGAACGCCATCCG
>VXBJ01006753.1:1630244-1647401 GCA_013400055.1 Nycticryphes semicollaris
CGTTCATGTTGACCTGGGGGTATAAGCAGTTAAGGTTAATACTGAGGGATGGCTTTATGAAGTCTCCTGGAGCTCGTTGATGTGAATTTTAAGCATTCTGGATGATGATGTAACTCCTGTGGCAATGTTTCCTTTGGCAGCTGTCATCTGCGAATATAATGTTTTGTTTCTGTGATACATACTCCTGACTTAAGGATCCCCTACCCTGCCATCTTTCACATAAAGACAAATGTGATTATTTTTCATTTTATTTTTTTTAAGGATGGGGGGGAAAAGCCCATAGACAAACCAGCAGTAGCCTCTTTCTTGTATAAAAAGTTAAAACTTCCCCGTTCCGTTCCTTCCCCTGATTATTCTTATATAAATCCAGCTCCAACACGTTATATACAGCTGATGAGTGTGTAGTGGTGTAGTTATTACTTGGTTTTGTTTGTTTTTTTAAATAGCCACCAAACACAACTTTGGAGTTAACAGCCTGGAAACTTAGTTTGCCTGACCCACTGACTCGGGTGGCCAGTGAGGTAGGCAGCTACTGGGAAGCTGGAGAAGGTGATGGTGCTGCCCAGGAGATGGTTCCAGTGTTGGGGGGCAGAAAAGCTGGCGGGCTGAGAAACGGGGGATTTCTCGCCACCTTCCGAAATGAATGGCATGTATGCGAGCATGTGTGTATATTCATTACGTTCAGGCGAAGCTGCTAATTATTCTTGAAGGTGATTGGTGAATCAGAGCGAGAGAATCTAAATGAGTGAGTCGGTAGTTGTTCATAGCTGTTTCTTTCAAGTATGAAAAACAGCGCTAAAAGGGAACTTCATCAGAATGTTAATGAATGCGATCTTTGAGAGCAATTGTTCTCCCAAAGTAGTTGTAAAGACAAGGGGTTGTGTTTTCTTTTTGGCTGTTGTTTATAATTTTTACAGATTCCAGTAACGCTCTGAAACGCTGTAGAGAAATATTAGCTTTTCTGGTGTGCCTGCTTATGGGTTTTTTAGGAATGTTGAACCCGTTCATAGAATCGCGTGGAGATTCCGCTCTCAAACGTGCGTGGAGTGAGGTGTTGTGCAGAAGCAGATCCCTGCTGAGAAGAGGCAGACCTTGGCTCCGGTGGTGAGGTGGTTGGTGCTGCCCGTACAAGCCCAGCTGGGGCCCAGCTGCATCTGGTGGTAGAGCTGACGGAGATGAGCGCTTTCCCCGCTCTTGCTTTAGTTCCTATCCGGGGGTCTGGCAGCGCTAAATCACAGTCCCTTCTCTGCTGTTTGCACTCATAGCGTAGCAGGATTTAGAAAGCCTGGTGGTGATAGTAGACTTCTGGACACAATCCATAAGTTCTTCAGCTGTTATCTTGATAAGGCTGTTTTCACATGTGTGTTGTACACTGTGCTGTTACTGTTGCTCTGATCTCACATTGATAAGAAAACCAGTGTATTTAACTGTAGCTTCCTGTTCCAAAGGTTTTGTGCTAGTTCCACTGATCTAGCTATGCAGCTTCTCATTTATCATCATATCTCTGTATATGTACTTTGTAGCTCAGTTTTTTTCATAGCTAGTCCTATGTTTTAAAACATGTTTCTAGATTTCAAAGAATTTTCCCCTTCTACTTAATTGTTAAGTGATGGTGTATCAAGTTAGTGTTTCTGATGGCCAGTTATTCCTTTAAAAAAGTACTTTTAACCTCAGGAAAGCTAATGATTTTCTGGATGGTGCTTTAAAGGCTCTAAATGTCTTTTGGTTTTCCTGAAGGCTTGTTAGTCTCCATTGATTTGTTCTCCTAGCTGTTGATTTTTTGGCGTCTTGTCTGAAGCGAGTACTTAAGGTATTTTTGTTGTTAAGGCGCAAGAGGTGGTTAATGCAGAGCTAAAATGGGGTGGGGGGGGGAGAGCTCTGTAAAGCCTGAAGTATCTGTTCAGTTGTCCAGGAACTGACAGGAGCTTGATGCCCTGCAAACCGCAGTGGGGTGATGGGCAGTGATGAGAAGGGATTCAGCTGTTCTGGAGGAGCTGGAGTTCTTTACCTCACCAGTACAACCCGCTGGGATCTACAGGTGCATTGAGCTGGGTGGCAGGAGTGACTTGTCCAGCCTCAACCAGGGCGATGCCTGCAGCCTGCATCAGGGCACCGTTAGAGCATTTAATGTGCCCATGGTGGCATCAGAGAAAGGAATTGGCTTGTGTACCTGCGGACCTGGCTGTGAATATCCCAGCCAACCTCAGGGGTCACCATCATCCCTACCTGAGGTCTCATTTTTAGCTCAAACAGCACTCACTCGTGTCTGTCTGTGGTCTTTGAAAGATCCCTGAGTACCTTACCAGTTTTTTCCAGAGTAGTTTCCTGTAGCATAACTGCTCAGCCTTTCTTCAGCCATCTGAAACCTGGGGTAAAATGTGAAATGAAGTTTGCTGAAATGTCATTGGGACCTACCACCACACAGAAATTCAGAAGATAAATTATAATTAATTTCAAAAGTGATGACTACATCATACTTAAGAAACGTAAGGTACTCAGTACTGTACAGATAAGAAATTTTTTTGAGATGTGATAAAATTGTTTCACTTCACCCAAATAATAGATGATATTGGATCCAAATTAACCTTTACTTGCAGCAATGTATTTATTTGCTGCCTTCTCTAGTAAGTACTGAAAACTTCACCATCCTTATAGTGTGCTAAGGAGATGCACTTTTGATTGTTTATCTCAATTATTTCACAGAAGGAGCCTGACTATCATAACGTTACTTTCTGGGAAAGTAGCGGTGAACAAGGTGGGATGAAACCAGCCTGTCGAATTTCACTGTGTTTCTTTTATAGATCCCTCCTTGCTCTGCAGAAGGGCTGAGGTATCCATTGCACAACTTCTAGCTCTTGAAAAATTCATATAGGTACAGAGATACAGTACCTGGGCTGGAGACGAATACACTGATAGAAAGGTTTTGGGATGGTTTTTTAGTTTGGTTGGTGGTGGTTTGTTTTTTTCCCCTGTGTCCTCCTGCTTGCTGTTCTCCAGGCTGCTGCCCCAGCATCAGGCTCAACTGGACCTGGTGTGCTTTGCATCTGTACAGATCCTAAACCTGTGTGCCTCTTGGCTGGGGAAAGTGCTACTGAAATGTGCTTATTACTCCAGCTTCTCTGGCATCTGGTCTTTGTGCCAGTGCTACAAGTCGTGGGGAACATCCCACAGCTGGTGCTTCAGAGCAAACAGTATCAGCAGAACCAAAACACTGTGTCCTGCTCAATGTAGTTGTGTTGTCTTTTTATTTAAAAAAAAACCCCAAAAAACGAGAGAGATGAAATACAGTACATAAGACGTGTATCTTGGTATCAGCTGTATGTGAACATCCAGCTGTAAGTGAGAACAATTTCCAATTCACTGCACTTTAATGCCTCCAGTTTATCACGGTAAAGGTATAAAAGAGTTTTATGTAGGTGAAGTGGCTCTTGCTGTTTAAATATCTTCTGGCTCTGCGGTGTTCAGCGCAACAGCGGCTGTGACCACTCCAGCCGTGCTCCTCGCATAGGGAAGAGTCAGACCGCTATGTTACTGGCCCTGTTCCATCTCCTTGAAAAATAGTCTCTTTTCCAAAACTAGCAGAGTGTTGTTCAGATGTTGGGAAGAGAATCGGTCTTAAACTTTTTCGATGAATAACATAAACACGGAGGAGAGGGTTAAATGGCAGCTCCTGAGCTGCCTAGGCGAAAACCTGTATTTAGTTGTCGGTCCAGTTCCTCTGGTGTAAGGAATTGTGAAAGCTGGGCAGGAAGGAACAGCCAGGGCCCAGCCAGGCCAGCACATGTGTCGGGCCCTAATGACAGGCAAATGGGTGCATGTAATTTTTTTTTGTAGCTTAATTATTTTGCACTGAGTGACTGGATCCGAAGTTCAGAAGTACCACCTGAGAAGGAGTGTAGGGGCAGCTATGTACTTGCATGATGCAAGATGAATGGAGAGCATTTCCTTTGTAACTCTGTCTTGCTTTGAGCCAAAAAGGGACTAAACTTGAACAAAAGTTGCATCTGCGATGTCAGTGGTTGGCATGGATAAGGGGATTGAAGGGATCAAAATGATTTTCCTGCACTACTGGCTGCAAAACATGGGCTTATGGCACCATTCCTGTCTCTCCCTTTGTGCTCAGAGCAAAGCTTTTTTAATCTTGTACTGGCTATGTATAGTTGTGCCACACAAACGTGGCAGTTTGAAGTCAAATGTTCTATTTTGGGGACTGCTGGGCACTGTTGGCAGGCCGGGTGTGCTGCCCCTTAGGCTTTGGACAGAGGAGAGGAGACCACCTTACCCCCTTCTTAACAGGTTGTGATATGGAGGCATTCAGGGAGAAAAAGAAATACATATGGGGTGCACTGTAGGGTAAATGTGACGTTTATACTGTTTGTGCTTGGATATCATCACATGATCTTCTTCTCCAATAAATGTTCTTTCTAGCTTTGTAAAAAATATGGCTGCAATTGTTTGGTGAGTGGGTTTTTTTTTCCCCAATTTTAAATATAGATTGATTTATTCTGATGCTGGCGTATCCCTGATCTAGCCTGTACTTAGTGAGGAGATGCTTAGGTTAGGAGGAAGCGTGCAGCCCAAGTTGGGAACCAAATGATCATTTTTGGCTTCTGGCTATTCAGTGGCTGTGACGCAGTGACAGATGCCAAGGTCATTTCTGTAACCTCTCTTGGTTAGCAAGGCTGTCGTTTCTGTCCTGGTGGCTCTTATTTCTGTAAAGGAGCTAAAGCCTTAAAGAACTTTAAAGGGAAGAAATGACTTGAACCTTACAATGACATCAAGTGCATCAGCTAATAAATGTATTATTGCTGTTGATTGGGTTTTTTGATGGCTCATAAATGCCTCTTGCAGTGCTGTCGAAGAGGATGTGCAGCCTCTTTATTCCACTTAGCCTGAGCACATACTTGCACTCAGGGGTAGTGAGACTTAAGATAGTATGCAGCTAAGAGATGTTTGTGGAATCAGTCAAACTTGATATAAAATAATTATGGTGTTTTGACAGCTTGTTAATAACTTGCAACCATTGGAAGAAATGGAATTATGGCATTCTTGGTCCTTGATGGAACCTTGGCATTTCTTTCAGATTGTAAAATTAAAGAAAAAATGTGAAAGCCATTAAAATAGTTGGATATGTTGCCTGGGAAAAATTATGGGCTGCTTAATTGAAAAAATGCTTCATTCTGGTTGAAGTCTATTGCAGTTCAGTTCTGCCCATTTCCCTGTATCTGTAATGGAGAAGGAAGGGGGCTGGTGCTCCCAAAATCTGTCTAGGGAGAGGGATTTGGGTGTCACTGGGCTCTCCATCTGATCTATGAATGAAGTGGAAGGAAATCCCAGCAAGCATTAGACATGAGAGAAAAGTCTTGTCACCTGTAATGACTAAAATCCCCTGAAGTGTTGCCAGCATGTACTTTAGGAATCATATAATTATATGATTATTGAAAGAGACATAAAAGACCTCATGGCAAAAACCTTAGAAAGGGGGAGGGCGGGAATCTGTATGCAAATGAAGATACACAGAATTTGCTGTCTCTCTTTTCTAGTTATTTTTCAGCCCAAAGCTCAGTAATTGCTTTTATGGGGATTACTTAATAAAACTGGGGCATGCAAAGGAGGGAGAGATTGTTTATGCTGCAACACAGGGCTGGCGTGCAATCCTACGGAGTTGGAGTAAAAATGGATTTTTAAAAAGTAAAACTGCAAAGTGGGGTTTCTGCTAACAGAAAAATAGCTATTTGTTGTAATGTTATCCTACAATAAAAGTGTTTTGTGGTCTGGCGGTTAGCAGAGGGGTCCGGAAGTCAAGATAACGGGGTTTTCTTCTAACTCTGCCACAAGTTTCCTCTCTGAGCTCTGGGCAAGTCCTTTTGTTGCTGCCTGTGTCACCTTGGCCAGTGGTGCCATTGCTGGGGAACCCGAGGGGAGGCTGGATTTGCATCTTGGTGAAACTTGTGTCACCCCTCTGAGTCGAGGAACTGTCCCTCTTCTTTCAGCCCTGGTATGTATGACTTGGAGCCTGGGCTGTGTTTGTGGAGGACGCAATGGGGGAACCTCAGAGGAAGGAGCTGTTGATCCTGTCAGTGCTTGGTAGCCACGGCAGTGTTCCCTATCACTGAGTTATTGGGTGGGGATGTGCTTGTCTATGGTTGGATGCTCTCAGGGATGGGTTTTGCACAGCATGCTGCCACGCTGCTCTGGGAGTAATGCTGGGTGTTACAACAGGGAGCAGGTATGTGCGTCGTGGCCTTGCTGGTCGCTTGGGTAGTTTGCAGCCAAAGGGGAAATTTGCCAGTAGTGTGAACTACTGGTGGAAGGATTCCCCTCCACCCTACTCCAGGTTCCTGTCTGGTGTTTGTGTGTTTCTCTCACCTGGGATGTACGGACGAGTGCGATACCCTGTGGAGCATCCCGGGCTCTGGGTACTGCTGTAAGGGTCAGTTTAGTGTGAGATTTTCCTCAGCTTTAGTTCTGTATTTCCTCTTAGAGTTTATATCCAGGCCTTGACTTCAGGGCATCTTAAGCTCTCCTAGGCTTCCTCAGGCTTTGTTCATGCTCTGGATTTATAATCTTGCTCCTAAAGCAGTCGTTCATGTATTTACTAGGAAGCTCTCCTGATGCAGAACAGACCCATATCTCAAGAGAGGTTTTGTTGCAAGATAGGCAAAAACTTTCTTCCTTTTTTTTCTCAGACTTAACTGAAGCACTTGGTGCATTCAAAAGAAAAAAAAGAAAAGAAAAAAACCCTCCACTGTACTGCTATTAGTGTTGAGTTACTGAATATTTTGCAAGATCTCTCCAGGAAAAAAGAATGCCACTTACTCTGGTATTCCAGTGTGTCACCAAATAGTACCAAGTTGTGATATGAGTTTGCTAATGTGATTTTTAGCTGAAAATGGCATTGGTTTTCCAACCAGGTGGATTCTATAACTCACCTGCTACCAGCTCATCCCTCAAACTCCGCAGATGTGTGTATGTTCATTATAACATGCACATGGTAATGTTGTTGATTACATCAAACAAACTGATAACCCGGTTCCAGCCCTCTCTGGGCAGCCCCCCGCTATGTGTTTGGATGGGAGGGCTTGGGGGTTGTTTGCAGACAGGACCTGTGGGTATGAGGTGGGAGCTTGGAGTTGAGCTACAGTTTCAGCTCCTATCCGTTGCTCTGGAGATGGCCACGTCTGTGGGGTTGGTGTAGCTTGTGTGGAGCAAACCATTTTGAGATGGTTTTTTAACCATCAATACAGGCACTGAGGTTTCTGCTGCTGTTTGTACTGGGAAGAAGGTTAATGAAACAGAAACGAGAGCCTCTGGGCTGCACATGAGCTATAACTTGATTTCACACAGCTCATGACTTTTCTTCCACATCATTGGATGACACTAAGGCACATAGGGTATGTGACTCAGAAATTAAAATTTTATCTGCGCCTGGGCAGAAGTGCTTGCAGGGCTCAAGCAGAAGAAGGTTCGCGTGCTTATTGCAAAGTCATCTGAACAAGTTCTAGGCTTTTTGCAAAAAAAGGGGTTCTTTTTAGCAGCTGTTAGATAGGAGGTTGTTTAGACCCTTGAGTCAAACCTGATTGCCTCAGTTAGAAAATGAGCTTATGCTCTGGCAGGTGTAGGATATACCACTTCCAAACCAGAGGTTGTGAACTGCTGTAAGGGGGACCTACATAAACTGATGTAAACTCCCAGGTGGTACCTCAGATAAACAACTACATGCAGTTTGTTTTCTTGATAGGTTCCCAAGAATTATTTCTGAAGTTGTTTGGGTTTTTTTTTTTTTTTTAAACCAAAATTTTTATACAAGCTGTTTCCAGACAGAATATCTCTGGTTTCTTAGCTTTAGCCGTGTTATGTCCTGAGAAATCCATGGCTGTGAAGTCTCCAAGCGCATTGCCTGGTTTTCCTCCACCCGGGAGGAGCTCAGGCTTGTCATCGCTGGGTTTATGAAGTTCCTGGTCTGTAGGCACGTACTGCTCCTGTGCTGCAGCTCCCAGGCCAAGCCATGCTACTGGATTTTTTTAGACCTTAAAATGATTTCTCTTCATTATTGAAATCTAGTGTTGCTGGGACGAAGCAGGTGTGTGGGGTTTTCCAGGGGAGGGTGTTCCAGCCTGCCCCTTGGACAGGAGCGAGGTCTTTGCTGGTTTCCTCATCGCTGCTTCCTGGTCAAAAAATATCAGTGGATTTTCTTTACCACTGCCAAAATAAATGCTGCAGACAATTCAGGGCCAGGAATGTCATCATCATCGGGTTACTGAGTTTCTGCCTGAAGGTCAGTTAGCTGTGACTGTTACTAAAGAGCTGTTTGCTGCACTCCCACACCATGTCTGGTTGCCTGTCTTCAGTGTTAACGCTTGGCACTCGAACAGGGGATGTGTTTTCTACTTCTCGGTAACTTTCTTTGTGAGGTCGACACAACCTGTAAGGTTGTTAATTTGACCTCAGAAAGGACAGGATGTAAATGGCTGGCATTTATGTCTGTGTTAAGTACAACGTGGTGTTCATCTAAAATCAGATTATTTGGTTTATTTAACGGTTCACGTGTGTTGCCAGAGAGATCAGTCCTTTCTTTTTAACGCTTATATAGCAATTGGCAGATTTTTACTTCCACCGCTTACTGTGGTCGCTTGGAGAGGAGAGATCTGTGCACGGTACGAGCAGGACCGAAAGCACCTGTTTGTGGGGGTGATGTTGGGAAGGGACAGGGACTTACAATAAAATGAGGGAACTCAAACATCAGCCCAGCTGGGAGCATCAGATCCAGGCTGAATGGAAAGAGGCAGCAAACCCCATCATGAGGCTGCTGGTGGGGCAGGGGCCAGAGGGGTCAGGCTGTTCCCCCGGCCCTCTCACTCGGGGCTCCTTGGGGTGCCTGTCCTTTGCCGCAGTGACAAGGTGGCCAGCGCTTGGGGACAGGCTTGTGAAGTGCAATGAGATGCTGTAATGCGTTAGGGCTGGTAAATGGGCAGCTTCTGGTGGTGTGTTTCCTGCGAGTGAAGAAAGCTTGCTGTCATTTGGGGTTTCTTCTCTTGGTTTGATTTTTGTGTAATCCTGATTTTCTGCTAGTTCCCAGTAGGTGAATTCTCACCGTTTCAAGTGTGTTTACATGGGCGAAAAGGAGCAGGTATCAATGAGGGAGAATAGATTTTTTTTCTTTTTGACTCAAGTGATGCATTCTTCTTGTTTTTTTTACATCTATCTGCTTTGTGCATATGTGTGTTAAAATTCCCATTCCCTGTTTATAAATGTTTAGCAGATGAAGTCACTGGTGTTTTCCCTAGTATTACCTTTGTGATGTTCAGACCATAAGCAAAATGTGGTTCTTTGCTCAGTCTCTGCTGAATACTGTAGGAATAATGAGTCTGTGCCTAGAGCATAAACCCAGACACAAAAAGCATGCCAATAAGAATACAGCCCTGTGGCAGGGAAGGGAGGCGATACAAAGTGTAACTTCTTTATCAATTTTACTGGAGCATCCTTGTGCATATTTGGGGGTTGGGAAGGGGTTAATTGTGGGGTCAGACTGGCCTTTCTGATGGCAGGCAGCAGAATGTGAGCATGAGTGTGTCCTGGTGGAGAGGTGCTCTGGGGAGGTGGCAGCTTGCGGCAGCGCAGCTTCACCAGCGTGATGCTGGAAGTGGGGCTGGAAGGGGAAAAGCATGGGAAAGAACTAATAAATCAACTGGCTTTGTCTCTTTGTGGCGATCAAGCCTTTTTTGAAATGCTGATGTCTTGCAACGTATTCCTGATGCTGGTGAAAGGAACAGAAATAGACTGGAGGTTTTCCTGACCACTGAATTGACATCCCATTGCTGGTGCTTCCCAGCCAGCTGCCAAACTAGAAACACTCAAAAGTATTTTTCTTGGGGCTGCAGGTACTTTCCAGAGGGTCAGAATTTGGGTTGCAGCTGAATTACAAGTGAAAAACCTTTGCGGTGATGTACAAGAACTATTTAATTTTTTTTTTTTTTTTTTAGAGTTTTGTAGTTCTCCTAGTAATCTGCTGTCGAGCTTTAAAGCTGAATGAACTTTAAGTGGTGCTGAACCATATGATATTTAATCTTTCTGGTTTATATTTTGTTCAGCCTAAGCAAAGACATAGTATTGTGTTCTCTTTAGAGCATGGTCACTGAAATTGTTTGTCTCTATTGTTAAATAAAAAATGAGAACTTGGGTGCCTAGTTACTTAGTGCAACTCCTTTTAATGTTGAAAGTTCCTCCGCTGTCCTCGCTTTTCTTAATGTAGATTTTCTAAACAGTGTCTAAAAACATTGCCTAAAAGACCTAATTAGTGTTGATATTTCAGTCTCTGGGATTTTATTTTTGTAATGGGGCACCTGGGTATCAGCACTAAATGTGAAGAAAATTGAACCAAAGTGAATACGTGTATTTTTAATTGGGGATGGGGGAAGAAACTACCCTAAAATTTCAAAATTTCATACTGAATAATTTGTTGGTGTGGTGCTTGTCCTGTGGTCCACGTGCGTCGTGGAGGGAAGGGCGAAAATGGCATTTAATTAGAGCTTAAGTAATACCTAACTTATTTAGTGTTAAGATTTTTTTAAAGAAAAAACTGCCTAGGCAAACACGTCCTGGCTGGGGCAGATATCTGTTTGGTCGATACTACTTTAAGCTTAATATTGCATTGTTCACACCTTCTTGGAATGTAATACGGGAATAAACGGGAAACCCAATCTCCTTAGCACCGCACATTGCACAGACAGGCCATGCTCCCATACAGGGATTTATTTCATGCATGGTGGCCTACACACGAAACAAATGTTTAGAAAAGGGAAAATTGAAAGTGACAATTACACAAACATTCCAGTAGAGGAAGAGGTAAATTCTTCTCTCTTTCCATGTGCTCAGCTTCAGAGCTTATGAGCAGCATGTTGGGGCTTTTGGTCTGTGTGTTTGTATCTGTCCTCTCTCTCATCTCAGCTGCTTCTTGTTCCTTTTTCATCTTTTTTTTTAATATTTTTTTTTGTTTGACCTTATTTTACCTTTTGTTCCATGGAGTCATTCAATCTTTGTACTTCGGGGTTTGTTTACCTTGCCAGAGAAAATGTTAGCACCCTTCCATTTAGGAGCCCAGGGCTGCTGTCCTCAGCCTCTTGCAGCTCAGTGCTGTGTCCCTCAGGGATGGGTGCATGATGACTGATCCAGTCCAAACCCTTTTGTTCCAATTTTTGAATTTTTCTAAAGGGAAGGGAAGGGAAGCTGGCGAGAGAAGAAACAAGCTGTGAAAGTGTCTCTGTATTTAAACAGACACCCATTTGCAAAGTTAAATGACTTGATCTCCCACACTGCTTGGTAGTTCCTGTGCTTGCAGATGTAGGGAGAAGGAGCTGGGGCTGTGACCACTTTAATCTGACACGAGTGTGTAGTTTTGCTGAAGGAGGATGGTCCTTTCCTGCCTTGGCTCCTTGTCCTGATTGCCTCCCTTATGCCAGCACTAGCATTTATGCTGCCAGGAAAACTTGATTCCCTGGTTCCCTGATCTGGCTTCTTGTGTGGCCACGCAAATGCCCTTCAGTGCAGGAGAGAGGGGGCTGCTTAATTAAAGAAACCATCTTAATTAAAGAAACCCTGCAAACGTGGCCTGAGCTGTTGTAGCAGGATGATAGCTGCATGTTCTTTACGTGTTTTAGGTCATCTTCCAAGTCCACTGAAATGGATGGTGTAAAATTATGATGGTGCTGGAATGACTCTTTTGAGGCTGGTTTCGGTTGAGCTTGTGAAGTTGAGATGGTGTGGTCAAATACAGGGAAGCGGGGAGTGACTGAGGGTAGGAAAGATTACTTGGAAAGATAAAACCTCACTTGCAATTTAATTGCTCTGAAACCCTAGTTTCTACCTTGTTTTCGCTGATTAGTTTCAATGTGACAGGGAGAGAGAAGAGATGAGCTTTTGTTTGCGCTTGGTTGGGTGCTTGGAGTGGCTGAGGTATCTAACTGTTGCTTGTGGAGGGCTAAAAGTAGTTCAGTCTGTAAATGGCCTTTACAGCTCAGTTCGTACAAGAATGCTTTTTCAGCCTTCTGTTCTTTTCTTCTGCTTTCTTTCTAAACTGTTTCCTGTGCCTGTGTCATATGAAGGAGGAGCTCAAGTTGGGTATTAAATTCGAAGGCTGGGGGAAGAAGCAGCTCTTTTCATCAGTGTCGTTTTCCTTGCTGTAATCCCATGGAAGGATTGAAGAAAGTGTTGGGAGGGTAAAATCAGTCTTTGAGCCTAGCTAAATGTTGGCTCTGCTGCTGAAAATGGTTTTAATGGGGGCTGGTTCTGTGGGGAGGGTGAGAAAATTGCACATAAATTGTGCAAATTTTTAAATAAATAGCATTTAATTGCATTAAAAGAGGGGGAGGGACACTCCTGTGTGCACGTCGGAGACTTCATTGAGCATAAGGAACCTCTGTGGCACAGTAGTCGTTGACCTTGTCAGATCATGCCATTGGAGGTCATGTGTGGTGAAGTGGGTTGCCACAGGGGATTAGCACATCTGGGCAGAGGGTTTTACATCTGAGCGTGCATGCCAAATCCCATCTCCAGCGGTGCATATGGATTCATCAGAAAAAGCAAGGAGAGAGATAAGACAGGAAAACACCCACCAGAAAAGCATGGGATAAACCTGTCTGGAGCAGGACCTATCTTGACCCCAGCTGCAGGGGTAGGGACAGTTGGTTATGCCCTGAACTCCCAGCTCCAGTGAGAAGATGGACTTGAAATTTAACTTGTGAGCTTCCCTCGGTAATCTCACAATTGGGTAGGCGCAGGATGGTCTTTGTGCCCTGGTTTCCACTGTAGTTTCACATGCAGAAACATTCCTATGCATCTCTCCTGCAGTTGTTGGTTTGGTATGAGCAGGTACAATGTTGCGCAGGTGGGAGGCTGAGGTGTTTATGTACTTTTTAAGGTCAAGCACTTGCATTTTGGGCTGAAAATAGGAATAGTGGATGATACTTTATTATGAAGCTCAGAAGATAAGAAATGAGATGACACTGGAATATCAACTCCAATGTAGGATTTAACACTTACTGTCTAGATCAATGAAAATACTAGGCCCATTTCACAGATGGGAATGCCTGAAGCACAGGGAAAATGAATAATTATTAGCAACTGATCCATTTGCTTTGTGCCTAGAAGGAAGAATATTCACAGCTTTAACTTCCCTGCTTTATTGAAGTATTTAGTAGAAAGCGTGCTGGCATGGCATCCTTGAAGTCTACGCATTAAAGTGTGAGATTTTATACAGGCCTGTTCTGCTTCACCTCCTATATTTTCCAATTCTGCCTTAGTTGATTTAATTTCATATCCCACAAAGAAGGCATTAAAAGAAAATTATCAATACTTCCAGCAGGAAATTAGTTGGTATCTCGGTAGGTAAAAGTGGTGTTAAAGTTGAGGCTAGCCAAGACTTAGTTAGCCTTTGTGTTTGCCAATAGGAAATAATTTGTCACAGATTTCTGTTGCCTCCTGGATGAGGGGAGAAATGACTAATGCTTTGCTTCTGTCTTAGTTGTGAGGACCTGGTGTTGCTTGTAGCTAACAGACTAAAAGGGTTTTTAAATGGACGATATTTATTTTTTTTTTCTTATGGTAAAGTTTTACTAGGCAGGAGAACATGGGAGTTCTTCAAAGTTATGATTTTTTTAGAAAGTAACTGTTTGTTTAATGTCAGAAAAAATTATTCTGAAGGTGGGTTGTTGAAGGTGTTCTGTTCAGGAGAGCATACGTGACCTGATGGAGGGTTGAGCTCACAAGTGACATTGGTGACACACACAGCTGGGGTTTTCAGTGTTGATGGCTTCTGAGGCTTCTTCAGAGGATACAGAGTTCCCTACAAATACATGTTTCAGGCTGCAGGGACTGGGTGTGTTTTACATACCCACCATTAGAACTTGTCCCTTGATTTCCTGCTGGGGACTGTGGGTCACAGATGAGAGTTTGGATGTGACCACAGCAGTCGTGGACCCCTGGATGGAGCCCAGGTTCTCCCTCGTCCTGCTTCGTTGCAGTACTTAATGTACTTACTTACGTATCGCATCCGAAATACTAGGTTGGACTTGGAGAAGTAAGTGGTGCAATTATGAAGTGGGTGAAAAAGACACTTATGTAGTGGCTGTGATAGATTAGTCATTTTGTACTTCGAAATAGCCAATTATTCCTCTGACTGGCTTTTATCCGACCAATTTGCATGTGCAGTCATGGTAACTGGTTTGCAGATTAGGGGCAGAATTTCTTGTGGATCTGATGTTGCGTTTTGGTCTTGCACACTTGGACACAAAGCACATGGATGAGGGATTCTCTGTAACTGATTACCATTTAGCAGCTTGGTATTTTTTCCACTTTCAAAGCCTTTTCACACTTGAAGGAAACAAGATGGCTCACTTTTATTGTAGTCTTTTTTTCTTTCTTTCAGGTTGTTTGGTTTTTTTTTTTTAAAGTATCTGACAGGCTGATGTAAACGTGGTCCCAGCTCCATAGAAGCTGCAGCACAGATTCCATTTGTACTGGTGTTCTCGGCTGTGGAGCTTGAGAACACATTGTTCGAGGGCTGGGAACTCGCTGGAGCTGCAGTGTATTTCAGAAGAGATACGAAAGGGGGGAGGGGAAAAAAAAAGAGCTGGAGGAAAGAAGGAAAAATAAACTGAAGCAGCATGGAGTGACCGAGGGTGAAATCCTGCTCTGCTGAAGCCAGTGTCAAAACTCTGCCTTCCCTGATGCCGAGTTCCTGTGTCTGCTCTCTGATTTTGATCTTAACTTCACCAGTGTGCTGAAAATTAACAAAATGGTAATAGATTTAATATTGCACACCTAGAGAGCTAAATGAAATCTTAATTCAAAGAATATTAATTATTCAGGTAGCTGAATTTTGCTAGTAGGTTAAATATAAGCTCTGTTTCTGTCAGGGATTTGTGTCAATTTAGTGTGCTGTGGACTTTGTAGAATCTCTGATGTGAAGAGTCTTTGAAGTGGAGAAATGGTCTAAACTATTTTCCAACAGCCAGGTAGCATTTTAATAGCTTCATTTGCTTTAAATAAGCAACGCTTTTTTAAAAACAAACGAAAACACCGGTTTGAAAGCACAAGAATAACAAGATGCTTTTTAAAAAGCTTTTTTTCATATCGGCTCCAGCAAGTCAGCTGTAGTTACCTTGGTCTCCAGTGCTGCTAAAGACAAATTAAGCTAATAAAACAGTATCTCGTAACATCATAGCAAATAAATGAAGTAATCTGTATGCAAGTTTCTTGCTACGCCAAATTTAAACTGCTTAAGCATTTCGTCTTTTGATGAGAGGTAGAGGTTTTTATAAATGCAACCTTTTCAAGGGTCTGTTAAAGCATCCTTGTCAAGCATTCAGCCGTCTTCTGATGGGTTCACAGAATAAAGACTATAGATTGAGAAGCATTTTAAGGAAATTATGGTTTGGTTTGTGGTTTTTTTTTTTTTTTTTTCTCCTAAGTTACAGCATAATCTTAAACTGATAATAAATATGTATATGAGAAGGTGGGTTCTGGGGAGGCAGTTGTATCCACCTGACTTCCTGTGGTATTGCCCAACTTCATCAGTAGCTGAAGGAGTTTGTTGTTTTGCATCACATAGAAGGTATAATAAATTGTATGTGTGTGCACACATGCATGAGCATGGTGTTTTCTGTCTTCCATGCACTTAAAATAGCTAGCTCTGTCTTAGGTAAGCTCCTGCTTGTTTCTTTGCTGGTTCTTTTGGGACTGACCTCTGATGGTACTGTACAGCAACACGTATGAAGTCTCCTGGTCTTGCATAAAACCTACTGTTCAAATAATTGCAGGTGCACAAGTACATAGTTTTAAGTACTATGAGCTGTTTGAACTTGTGGGGCTTCACATGTCCTCCTTATTGAACATAAGTATGTGAGTTCTATTAAAACTGGGGGTCAAATTTAATTTTTGCAAATATTTTTGCTGTAGAAGCTGCTCAAGAGCCCCTCCGAAGTGGTTACGGCACAGCTTGGGGGGGTCTGGAAAAATCAGAGTTGAGAATTGGGGCACATCACTCTTTTCCCTGTCTAGATAAGTTATTTCAACCCTGTCCCTCTGTTTCTTCTGTAAAACAAGGATAACTTATCTCACAGTACTTCTACTGCTTAGTAGTTGTAAACCCAGCATGCAGGATCTTTTTGATAGGAAGTACATTAAGATTAAAGTACATGGTGTTTTGTTCTGAGGAGTTTGAGGATGAAATTTATAGGCAACCGTAAGCTGTGTGGTTGTTTATGATAAAATTGGGAGATGAAGTATAAAGGAACAGACACTGGTACTGGCCGTGTAACTTGCAGCTTTACATTACAAACAGGCTCTTGTTTGTGGTGATAAAGGCAAGAAATCCACGGTATTCTACTAGCTACAAATAGCTACATGGGGTAGAGCTTTCCACTCCGTAAAAATGAGCTTTTTCTCATTCTCAAATCAATCTCTCAGTTGTTTCTGTTAAAAGGGCCTTCTCTCCACCTGTTCAGTAACTGCGAATTTTTGCTGCTGTAGAGTGAAAAGCATCTTTCATGGCTCAACATTGCTCTTCTCTCTTCTCCCACCTTTTCCTGTATTCTCAGTATTTAGTTTGTGAAATTCTCACCTTGTGCCCCCTCCCTCCTTCCCACTCCCCCCCCAATCCTTTGGTTTACTCAGTTGGAAAGTGGAGACAGTGGCATAGCAAGGCAGTAGGTTGTTTTGGATGAAGGTATTTTCCCTCCTGACTGTTCCCTGCCTTTCCCTGGTTCTGCAAAACTTTTGGGAATCCCTCCTCTCCCCCCAGC
Organism: Nycticryphes semicollaris; assembly: GCA_013400055.1. Classification (NCBI taxonomy): domain Eukaryota; kingdom Metazoa; phylum Chordata; class Aves; order Charadriiformes; family Rostratulidae; genus Nycticryphes; species Nycticryphes semicollaris. The sequence continues at coordinate 1,647,044 of VXBJ01006753.1, forward strand.
ATGTCCTGCCATGGTGCTGAGGCCTGTCAGAGCCCATTCCTTCTCCTGCTGCCCTTGGGATTCCAGCATCACACCTTTGGAGCTCTGCCACGTGCTGTAGAAACCCTGCTGTACATGTACAGGAGTTTACTTGTTATTTATTTCTCCCTACCCCCAGTTTTTCTGGATACTGTATAAATATTGGGATGGGGGTATGGATGCTGAAGAATTTTGGAGAGGGAAATTGACTTGGCGGCCTCAGGCTATGATTTCATAACCGATAGCTGAGGATGGCTCTTGGCTCTTCATTTCTCTCTAATGGATCCACTGTCCTAAAGCTTTTTGGTGACAAGGTTCAAAATTGATTTTTTTTTCTTTT